>WNWK01020021.1:0-36657 GCA_009830355.1 Cherax destructor | reverse complement strand
TCTCCTTTCCCTCTTGTTTTCCCCTTCAGCTACCACCTTTATATGTTCATGGGGCTTCCCCTTTTCCCCCCCCCCTTGGGAATTTTCCTGTTGTCCATGTCTGTTCTTTTCCCCCCCCCCTTGGGGAAACCCCAACTACTGGCGGCTTCTCGCTCTTTTTTCAACCCTTTCCTTTCCCATTCCCATGCCATCGCAGTGAAACCCCGAGGGTTTCCCAAAGGGCATCTGAGGGCGTGGGGGATTCGCAGCAGTTTTTCCCGGACAGCGTCGTGCGAGGGCATCTATTACCCTCGGCTAGCATATTTACGGCTGAATTGTATGCCATTCTTGTGGCACTTATCCGTATTGCATTTATGCCTGTATCACCATTTGTGGTCGTTTCAGACTCCCTTAGTGCTTTACAGGCTATCCGAAAATTTTATACACCTCGCCCCCTAGTTCTTCGTATCCACCTTTGGTTACGCCGTATCTCTAGCAAACACAAAGATATTGTTTTTTGTTGGGTCCCTGGTCATGTTGACGTACAGGGCAATGAACAGGCAGACACTGCTGCGCAGTGTTCCATTCACAGACTATTTTGCAGTCATTGCTACCCACCTTCGCACCCGTTGGCAACAACGCTGGTCTGACCTGCTAAATAACAAACTTTATTCTATTAAACCGAGTATAGGTTTCTGGCCTTCTTCTTGTCACCAATGTCGAGGTTGGGAGACTACTCTCTCCCGTCTTCGCATCGGCCACACTCATCTTACTCATGGGTATCTCATGGAGAGGCTCCCTGTCCCTCTCTGTGAGCATTGTCAGGTCCCAGTATCTGTTGGACTGCCCACTTTATCAACAAGTACGCAGAATTTACCTCCAACGTCGTCTTCGCTCTGCGGCCCTTTCTTTACCTTCCCTTCTTGCTGATGGACCCTCCTTTAATCCTGACTCTCTCATTGACTTTTTGACAGCAACTGACTTACTGCACAAACTCTGAAGGTTATACCTCTAGCACTCCCCTGCACTATCCACTGTCCTGCTGCACTCCATACCCTACTAATCATCCCTCTCCCTCTTACAACCCATTCTCCCTGCATGCTGCCCTAACCTGCTGCACTGTATGACCCCTGTGGTTTAGCGCTTCTTTTTTATAATAATAATAATCTCCCCCCTACGTTCCCAGTAATTATAATCAAAGAAAGCGCTAAACCAACAAGGGTTATACAGTGCTGGTTCCCAGTAATTGAGTTGTTTTATCGCAGTTGGGTGCCGTGAAGGTTCTCTCTACATTTCATAGGTCAGCAATTTCACCTAGTGTGCAGCAATATTCCAGCCTAGACAGAACAAGTGACCTAAGAGTGTTATCATGGGCTTGATATCCCTAGGTTTGAAGGTTCTCATTATCCATCCTGTCATTTTTCTAGCAGATGCGATTGATACACCGCTATGGTCTTTGAAGGCGAGATCCTCTGACATGATCACCCCCAGGTCTTTTACATTAGTCTTTCGCTCTGTGTTGTTGGAATTTGTTTTATACTCTGATATAGTTTTAATTTCCTCACGTTTTCCATGGTTATGATAGTCATGGTTATGACTGTCATAACTATGATTATCAAAACCTTGACTGTCATACCCATGACTATCATAACCATGACTGTCATAACTATGATTATCATAACCATGACTATCATAACAATGACTATCGTAACCATGTCTAACATAACTATGATTATCATAACCATGACTATCATAACCATTACTGTCATAACTATGATTATCACGTTTTCCATATCGGAGTAATTGGAATTTCTCATCATTGAACTTCATTGTTTTCTGCGGCCCATTTAAAGATTTGGTTGATGTCCGCCTGAAGTCTTGCGGTGTCTTCAATGGAGGACACTCATGCAAATTCGGGCGTCATCTGCAAAGGAAGACGGTGCTGTGGCTTACATCTCTGTCTATGTCAGATATGAGGATGAGGAACATAATGGGAGCGAGTACTGTGCCTTGTGGAACAGCTTTTCACCGTAGCCGCCTCAGACTTTACTGTTTACTACTACTCTTGTGTTCTATTTGTTAGGAAATTATAGATCCATCTACCAACTTTTCCTATTATTCCTTTATCACGCATTTTGTGCGTAGCATATATAACCTATGTGACATGTCAAGATATCTTATTCATGAAATAAGATACCTGCTTGTAACAGATAATTATGTATATGAACCCAAATGTACAATGTTAACCCTTTGGGGTCCTAGTCCTAGGCACTTTGTGTATCCATATGCTCTTGCATACCGTCCACAGATGGTGCACATAAACCACTTCGGTGGCAAAATCTAAATCTAAAGGAATAACAGGAAAAGTTGGTAGATGGATCTATAACTTCCTGACAAATAGAACACAAAGTAATAGTAAACAGTAAAGTCCGAGGCAGCAGTTCCACAAGGCACAGTACTCGTTCCCATCCTATTCCTCATATCTGACAGATAGAGATGTAAGCCATAGCTCCGAAGACTTGCCTACAAGGGTCAAGTAGTACTACTATTCCCTGGAAACCCTCTTACTCTGCCTGGTGCATAATACCAGGATGGCACTGCAGACTTGGCTAAGGCTTAATAAAACAACCCTTTTACACACAAGCACACATTATACATTTCTTTCTAGGATCTGGATTTCATAAATGGTCACGAATTTAATATCACTCGGCCAAATGGAAAAACGACTTGAGGGTCTTTAGATTCGATCTAAGGGAATAAGGTCCAGTTCTTCAGATCAAGAGCCCCTTCATTGTGGCAAAGGACCACAATGAGAAACTTCAGTTAAAAAAAAAAAAAAAAAAAAAAACGCGCGCTAACACACAAACACACGGATACACACACGCAGATATACACGCGCACACACACACACACATACAGGAAAGCTAAGAAAACAAACATAGTATGTACATATTTTCTCTTTAATTTGTAAATTCTTTATACAAATGACTAAGGGGAGATCGAGAAGCAGCCTCTTATATACACAGCAGCAGACGATAAAAAAGATAAAAGTTGTGAGGGAGCCTCTGTGTAGGTGTGTGTGTGTATCTGCGTATTTGTTTGTGTGTATCTAAGTGTGTGTTTGTGTGTATCTGAGTATGTATCTGTGTGTATGTATGTATGTGTGTGTGTTAGTTACCATTTTGTCCCAGGCACATGTCGATTAGACACTAGGCCAGGTGTGTGTGTGTGTACTCACCTATGTATATGTATGTGTGTGTGTGTGTATGTGTGTGTGTGTATGTATATGTATGTGTGTGTGTCTGTATCTGTGTGTGTGTGTTAGTTACCATTTTGTCCTAGGCACGTGTCGTGTATCTGTGTGTACTCACCTAATTCACCTAATTGTGGTTGCAGGGGTCGAGACTCAGCTCCTGGCCCCGCCTCTTCGCTGTCTGCTACTGGGTCTCGGCTCTCCCTGCTCCATGAGCTTTATCATACCTTGTCTTAAAACTATGTATGGTTCCTGCCTCCACTATATCTTTCTCTAGACTATCTGTGTGTGTGTGTGTGTGTGTGTGTGTGTGTGTGTGTTAGTTACCATTTTGTCCCAGGCACATGTCGATTAGACACTAGGCCAGGTGTGTGTGTGTGTGTGTACTCACCTATTTGTACTCACCTATTTGTGGTTGCAGGGGTCGAGTCATATCGTGTGTGTGTGTTAGTTACCATTTTGTTCCAGGCACATGTCGATTAGACACTAGGCCAGGTGTGTGTGTGTATCTGTGTGTGTGTACTCACCTATGTATATGTATGTGTGTATGTATATGTATGTGTGTGTGTGTGTGTGTCTGTATCTGTGTGTGTGTGTGTGTTAGTTACCATTTTGTCCTAGGAACATGTCGTGTATCTGTGTGTGTGTGTGTGTTAGTTACCATTTTGTCCCAGGCACATGTCGATTAGACACTAGGCCAGGTGTGTGTGTGTGTGTGTACTCACCTATTTGTACTCACCTATTTGTGGTTGCAGGGGTCGAGTCATATCGTGTGTGTGTGTGTTAGTTACCATTTTGTCCCAGGCACATGTCGATTAGACACTAAGCAGGTGTGTGTGTGTGTATCTGTGTGTGTGTGTGTTTGTATCTGTGTGTGTGTGTGTGTATCTGTGGGTGTGTGTATATTGTGTGTGTGTGTTATGTGTGTGTTGTGTGTGTGTGTATGTGTGTGTGTATGTGTGTGTGTATGTGTGTGTGTATGTGTGTGTGTATGTGTGTGTGTATGTGTGTGTGTATGTGTGTGTGTGTGTGTATGTGTGTCTGTATCTGTGTGTGTGTATGTGTGTCTGTATCTGTGTGTGAATGTATGTGTGTGTGTGTTTGTGTGTGTGTGTGTGTGTGTTTGTGTGTGTGTGAGAGAGAGAAAAAGAGAGAGAGCGAGCGAGCTTGTGGAGGATGGGGGAGTGGAGGAGGGGGAGAGAGGAGGGTGAAAGGAGGGGAAGAGAGGGAGGGTGAAAGGAGGGGAAGGAGGTAAGGGGGGAAGAGTGAAAGGAGGGAAAGAGAGGGAGGGTGAAAGGAGGGAAGAGAGGGAGGGTGAAAAGAAGGGAAGAGAGGGAGAGTGAGAAGGAAGAGAGGGTGAAAGAAGGGAAGAGAGGAGGGTGAAAGAAGGGAAGAGAGGGAGGGTGAAAGGAGGGAAGAGAGGGAGGGTGAAAGGAGGGGAAGAGAGGGAGGGTGAAAGGAGGGGAAGAGAGGGAGAAAGGGGTGAAAGGAGGGAAGAGAGGGAGGGTGAAAGGAGGGGAAGAGAGGGAGGGTGAAAGGAGGGGAAGAGAGGGAGGGTGAAAGGAGGGGAAGAGAGGGAGGGTGAAAGGAGGAAAGAGATTAAGGGTGAAAGGATGGGAAGTGAGGGAAGTTAAAAGGAGGGGAAGAGAAGGAGGGTAAAAGGAGGGGAAGAGAGGGAGGGTGAAAGGAGGGAAGAGAGACAGGGTGAAAGGAGGAAGAGAGAGGGAGGATGAAAGGAGGAGAAGAGAGGGAGGATGAAAGGAGAAGAAGAGAGTGAGGGTGAAAAGAAGGAAGAGAGGGAGGGTGAAAGGAGGGGAAGAGAGGGAGGGTGAAAGGAGGGGAAGAGAGGGAGGGTGAAAGGAGGGGAAGAGAGGGAGGGTGAAAGGAGAGGAAGAGAGGTAGGGTGAAAGGAGGGGAAGAGAGGGAGGGTGAAAGGAGAGGAAGAGAGGGAGGGTGAAAGGAGGGGAAGAGAGGGAGGGTGAAAGGAGAGGGAGGGTGAAAGGAGGGAAGAGAGGAGGGTGAAAGAGGAAAGAGTTAAGGGTGAAAGGAGGGGAAGTGAGGGAAGGTGAAAAGAGGGAAGAGAAGGAGGGTAAAGGAGGGGAAGAGAGGGAGGGTGAAAGGAGGGGAAGAGACAGGGAGGAGAAAGAGAGGGAGGATGAAGGAGAAGAGAGGGAGGGTGAAAGGAGGGGAAGAGAGGGAGGGTGAAAGGAAGGAGAGAGGTAGGGTGAAAGGAGGGGAAGAGAGGGAGGGTGAAAGGAGGGAAGAGAGGAGGGTGAAAGGAGGGGAAGAGAGGGAGGGTGAAAGGAGGGGAAGAGAGGGAGAGTGAAAGGAGGGGAAGAGAGGGAGAAAGTGAGAGGAAAGGAGAGGGTGGGAGGGGGAGAGGGGGATAGGGAGAGAGAGAGAGAGAGAGAGAGAGAGAGAGAGAACGCATATGTGAAGAGGAGGAAGTAAAGAAGGAAGAAAACTAAGTGAAGGAAAAAGTTGAGTTGAGAAGGGAAGACAGGTGAAGGGGGAAGAAAAATGGAGAGGTGAAAGAGCAGGAAGAAGCATATGGACAAGGAAGAGAAGACAGAAGCACTGAAAGGGATGAACAGAGAGAAAGGAATGGACAAAAAAATTAACTGGGAAAAGAATGTGAAGAGGGACACATGGAAAAAAAATGAGGATCAGAATGAGAAGAGAGGGGGGGGGGCTAAAAATGAAAGAATAAGACAGGCAACTTTTTATTAAAGAAGAGAACGTATATAGGAATGAAGACAACAAATACAATGAGGATGGGAACAAGAACACGTGGAAGGTTAGGTAAGGAGGCGAGGGAAGAAGGATGAAGAATGGGTCAAGCGAGGAAATAAGAGTGAGGAAGTGGGTAAAACAAGGAGGGGGAAAAGAGCAAGGAGGGGGAAAGAGCAGGAAAAGGATGAAGAGCATGGAAGATGGGACGAGCAAGTTAGGGAAGGGGCAAGGAAGATGGGAGGAGATAGGAAGAGGGTAAAGGCAGAGAAGAGGGTAGGAGCAAGGAGGGAAGAGCAAAGTAGGGAAAGTGAGGAGGAAAGAATAGGAAATGTGGCAAAAGCCAATAAGAGGAGAAAGAGAGATGAAGAAAGAAGTGGGAAAAAGAGCAAGATGCACAGATAACAGAGAGAAGGGACAAGAATGTAGAAGTGGTGATGTAAAGAAAATGAAAACGATATAAAAAAAAATAATGGAACAGACATATTTTGAGAGAAAGAAGAAGTGGCATTTCAGAGAATAACAAGAAAATGCAGTCTAGAAGCATAGTACAGTATTACTGAAAGACAGTACTGTAGTGTGAAATGAAGGAAAGGTCCATGTAGAAGAAACGAGCAGTTTAAAAGAAGACAGAAGGAACTTGGAATAAATTATGAGTGGGAAAAAAGTTGGAAAATATCTTAGAAATGGCAAGTGAATCCATAATTGCTAGGTACCACAATGCATATACCCTATGTGGCAGTGCAAAAACTGAAGCACAAAGTTTGGGACCTGCAGTGGCTACATTGAGGGGGTGTGCCAACTACAAAATGTAGGCAAAGTTTAATAAATGGTATAAAACAGAACTATATAGAATTTAACTTTAAGGATAAATTCTAGATGAAAGTGATAAAAGATTTTGGGGTATTCTGTTATAAGGTAGCTGACAGTTACTAGTTATTTGAGGGATATTTGTAGTGTACAATAGTATGGGATGTGAGGGTCAAATAGGCACATACATGTACTGCCAAGGTTGAGGGGTGGAGTAAGGCTCTGAATGATGTGTAGAAAAAGTAATTACAATAATACATGAGGATATGGAATGACACATTCTGGCAGATGAACAAGATCTTGGGAAAATGGAACAGGCAGATGAAATGTTAAGAAAACTGATGAGAAATGAGCCAACCATGCTATGAGATGAAATGATGATGAGAGTTAATATTGTTCATTATGATGCCAAGTAGAAAATTAATAGAGGCTGCAGTTGGGTCTTATGAAACTATGATGAGACAAATCCAAGGACATAAAATAATGCAATATGCTGAGGTCAGGCCAGTTTAGAACCTAAGTTATGAATAATAATAGGAAATAGTATGTGAAAACACCTCACCACTGGCAAGTGAGGACTACTAATGGTTATTATACTCATGAAGAATAATCCTGTCTGGAAAGAAATGAGTGAATACTGATGGGATGTATATTGTATTAACTTAAGTGAATTTAAAGGCAGAGAAAAATATATATAAATTTTCTAAAGGATTTTTATGATACAATAATGAATTCAACAACTGCAAAATTGAGTTATACATATTTGAAGTCTTTTAAATTACACTCCAAATGAACACAAATTGTAACTAAATATAAGCTGTACCTTTTTAATTATTTAAATTAGCCTTTCCACATTGTCCTTTAATCAGATAAATTACTTTTTTAGTATGCAAACACCCACACAAGTCAATTGCAACTTATCACTACTTACAAAAATACTTTGTTTTTAATTAAAAGCGAGTCCTGTGAACAACAAAGATCCATGTTCACACTCTAGAAATGTAGACCTGACTGAAATCTCAAGAGCAGATCAGGAATTATTGCAATTTAAATTAGAATACAGTCAGTCTGCAAACATTAAGTTCAGTGAAGGTACAGCTTGAAAATACAAAAATTAGAAATTAGAAGAAACGAGGTTCTCTTTATAGGGTACAGTTTCATAATTTATAAAAAAAACTAATCAATTTGAATGTGTGACAATTGAACATGTACTTTTAGTATTTAAAATTATTCATGGACTTCTATTAAATACATCTGTATAATTCAAGTGTATATTGCTGGCATCGATGAATTTACATGCTACAATTAAAAAATTAAGGTAATTAATTACACGTGATAATCACATATTTTGTACGTACCCTTCAGGAAAAATTGGCAATGATTTAAGTCTTTTAAAGGTAGGTGTAAAGATGAAAATATTGAATGCTTTTGAAAACAGATTAATGACCTAACATATAGCAAAATGACAGCATAGAAATAAACCTATTATTGTATATGAAAATAATTATTATGTAATAAAGGCTAGACTATTAAGATGACACTTAGGGATATGAAACAAAAAAAATGATTGATATGGAAGCATGGGGATGAAATACCATAGAAATGGGCTGTACAAACAGTTGCTAAATGATTGATGCTAAGGACCAAGGGTCAGTGTCAGGGTTACTCCTGGTTTGGTGGTGTTTGGTGCTACTAATGTAGAGTTAAGGATTTCCAGCTAAACTAGAATAAACCCATCTGGCAATGTAAACATCAATGAACATCACCAAAACTTCTGCTCCATTTCAATAATTGGTACCACTTGTTTGAAACAAAGAGATTAATTCACATAATGTCCACTTCCTACTATGCTTAATAATTCCATTTGCAACATGACATTGCACACAAGAGAACCCAAGACTGCTCTTTAAAATTATTTTTAAATAATATGATCTTCCCCATCTAGAACTCATCAAACTTATTGTACATTCTATTCCATTGAAATCTGGTAAAAAATACATTTGTTTTCCATTTAACAAGCCAAAAATATCACTTCTAGGCCATAATTCATACCCTTGACCTGTTGTCCCTCATGGCATCATCACAATTTTCTAAAAGCTTTACATCCGTTCTTCTGCCCATCACCATTAACAAAATCTTAAAGGCCTCCACTAGTCCTTAAAAAAAAAAAATCTTCCTTTTCACGTTAATTTTGGTTTTTATACATCTGAGAAAAATTTAATAGAACAGCAAGAGACATCTAGCTAATTTCTTCTGGCTTTTAGAATTTTATTTAGAATTTCACACTATTCCCAGTAGACTGCTTTCATTCTTGAGTTATCAGGAATCAATACATCTAACACATCTGTAAAAGAACCGATGTAACAAAGCTACATCTTTTAACAGATAAAACTGTCAATTATACATTTGATACAAATCTTTTTAACAAACACGAGTAAATGCATTTCAAGATAAAAAATCTACAAGTATTGAAGCACATATCAGGTTTTTTGTTTTGTTTGTTGCTATGCCACAGAATCAAAGTTATCTAAATCTGTTAATATCACCTATTGTAGTTGATTACACATTAGTGACAACACAAAAAATATAGTATCTTATGAAAAATTGGTCAATTCCATGCAAAAATTTACATACAATTAGAGATGACTATCACAAGCTGGATCCAAACTTGAGAAAAAATATTACCAGTGTAAATCAATATTTTCTGAGCATATTCTGTGAATTTAATTGTACATGAATACATTCATATATGTTTGTAATTGCCTATTAGTTATGTTTATGTGCATAGTGTATGCATGCATGCACACACATGCATATACCATCTGAGTACAGGAAAATGTAATTTATCTGTAAAAAAAATTCTGGCAAAATATGTCCTTTTACATGCATCACATTATTGGTAAACAATCAATTGATGTACCTAGTCTAGGCCTCAAATTGGATCATTGTATCAAATGTTAATAAAATCTAAAATAAAATACTTCATTGAAAAAGTACAAACAACAAATTTAACATCATTAAAATACTGAGAATAAGACAGTTTAAAAAATTATTATGGTCCAAACATATGACATTTTTTGTTCTAATATATCACCACAATTCAGCAGCATCTAGAAGTCAACTACTGTATGATGACAGAGCTTTCAAATTAAGGAAAAAAAAAAAAAACAATAACTGAACATGAAGTCTTTGTCCCACCTAGGGTACCTCTCCACAATTCCCTGTCAAAATCTTATCTGTAGTTCATTCTTCTTGTCCCCAGTGTTCTAAACTGAGTAGTAAAATAAAATGCAATGCAAATGCACATTTTAACGCTGACGGATAGCTCTCTGGCTATATTTACAAAAAAAAAAAAATCCTATTTCATGATTGTCTATTTTTATTATGCAATGCCAATACAGTGTTTTACTTACTGGATAAGAGAATTCTGATATCCAAGTTTGAGTATCCTTATAGAATCTTAATTATTCTTAAATTTCTGAAAGGATACAAAACATGCTGTTTGAGTTAGATTTATCAATATCACCCTTCCCAAACATATTATAAGTCATTCAATCTGATGAACGCAGAAAATGTTTTTAAAAGTTTTGAGCTGCACTAAAAGATCTCTAAAGTACTCTAAACATTCACCTTACATTCCACAAACATGAAGCCCTTGTGGCAGAGTGCCAGTTAAGTTATGGGAAGACACACACTGGGGAAATTATTTGAATATTATTAAAATATCCTCATTATTTCATTTTGAATACTGTAGACTAAATAACCTCTATTACAAATTACAATAAATGAAATAACCTAAAATAAAAAATAAATATTTTGATACAACAGTCATCTCTCCTGATATACTGTATAGTGAAACATTTATTATCTGGTGATTCAGAAACCATCAACATTACCCATCTGGTTTCCCATATAGTTGGCAAGCTGCTTTATCGAGTTCATAAAAATCACTCATCCCATTGAGAGTGATTAAATCCCCTCTAGATTTAAACAAAAGAAAATATTAGGTTCTTTATCCATGAACTGTGCTTAGAAAACAGTAGTCGCAAAAGTACAATTTGTGCTAGCAAAAATAATTTAAATTTAATAAATTGATGCAACTGTAGCTGCAAGTGGCTGTAGGGATTTTTTTTCTGGTTAGGTGTGGTTCGTGGTTACAATATTAAATTAAGGGTTTACTGTCTTGTTTACTGGTTTACTTGTCTTGTTGAAAAAAAAAAAAAAAAAAATATATATATATATATATATATATATATATATATATATATATATATTTTTTTATACACACACATATAAAAATTTTATATACACTATATATAATCACATATATATATATATACACATATATATATATATACACATATATATAATATATATATATACACATATATATATATATATATATACTATATATATATATATATATATATACATATATACACATATATATACGTATATCATATATATACATATATATACATATATATACATATATATATACATATATACATATATATACATATATACACATATATACACATATACACATATATACACATATACACATATATACACATATACACATATATACATATATACATATATACATATATATATATATATATACCAATCACACTGGCTGTCTCCCACCGAGGTAGATTGTTTTATATATGAGGGTAAAACAGTTTTACACTCATTTTTTTTAATGTTTTAACTATTACTTAGAGCAGTTTTACACATTTGTATTTCTTAATGCAATCACATTATATCCAGTAGTAGTACTGTGCTTGGCCTCATGTGGTCAGTTTTGAATTACCTCCTACTAGTAACAATAATTATCCAGCCAGTTCTTTAGGAAGCAGTATACGTGTATATGAAAGAATGAGTACTGACCAGGAAATAAGAAATTTTTAAACCTATGAGAGTAATTAAGGATACTTCAAACAAACTGTTTACCTATGTTTGCTTCATTTAGTCCAAAAAGGAATTCACTCCTCATTATGTCATTGGTCAAAATCATCCATGGGATATACTTTTGTACAATATCAAGACCTGTTTTCACAAACTACACTAAACTTTAAAAAATCATGTTCATAATATATAAGCTTGCATATTGTAAAAAAATCTATACAGTAGTAGTGAACTAATAAGGTGCTTGTATCAGGTAGTCTTGGTCCTGAAAAACAGATGATACAAGTTTCACTCCAGTTAAATACATTTCTATGAGCAATAATAATTTAAGTTAAATATAAACGATTGTCTCAAAACACCCTATGATCAAAAGAGTTCCTTATAATTTTTTTTTTAATTTCCAGATAATTTAATCTAAATTAATGTTTTAAAAATCAAGATAAAATAAAACTAAGTACATTTTATTTTGTATATACCATGGTAAGATTCAAAGGATTATAAATTGAAATACATTTGAAATAGTGGGTCTAATATGGCAGTTAAAACAAAGGCTAGCACACCTGCAGGAGCTTTGTTTTCTAGTGAAGAATTACTAAGGTCACCACTTCTACTTGTTACACTTTCTATCCAACTGAATAATGAATATTTTGCTAGTCGGTTGAACATTTATTACCCATGAATAAGTGGGCCATACTCACTAATCGTGTGTATGCACACAAATACAAGAAAATAAATGCACTGACGACTACATTTACACACGCCAGTTGATAGAATGTGCTAGTTAAAAAATGCACTTAAGGAATTCTTCAGTAAGGCCTTAGTCACACCAGGAAGGGCAGTACATATATAAATACCTGAAATGTACACAGAGCAGGAATGTAAGAGGCCGGTGGAATAACTAAAGAATGCGCTGGTGGGGTTGCTCATATGGGCCCACGGTTTGGAGGCCTTGGTTGATGTTACATGACCTACCTTATAGACCTGTTATATGGGCAATAGAGGCACAGTGAGCACTAGAAAGCTCATAAGGTATGGTAGATATTTAACAGGGATCATAGTGAGTGTATGATGAAGAGCCAACCCAGCATGAAAATTTGATCAATAATTAAAAAAAAAATTCAATGGTTTTGTTTTCAGTTCTATCACCCTTTAAAATTCTTAAATCAATATTTTCATATTGAAGATGGCAACTTTTTTATATATACTGTAGAGAAAATGTTCAACAAATGTCCAATTCCATTTCACTGTGTGTATATATATGTGTATGTATATGTATACATACACATATATATAAAATATATATAAACACTATTAAAAATAATGAAAATTTGGGGTCACAAATGGGGCAACACATTATCCACTAACATTACCATAATGGCATCCATTATCCACTGATGTTGCATTCCCCAATGGCAACTAGTGTCCATGGATACCCCAGCTGCACTACACAACACTCTTCAGGCTCCATTTTCAAGTCATGGCATTTTAAAGAACAAATATTTGTGACTAGCATAGGTGCACACTTGGCAAGGAGTGCCCAATTTTCTGATTAGCAGGCAATCACCACACCGCTATTATAAAATTGTTCCAGGCGGATGCTTACACTTGGCACAATGTCATGTCACCACCTTGACACAAACACCCTGCTGCTGACCCACTTGTCATGGTCAGTGAGACATTCACACATACACACATACAAACACATAAAAAACACTCAATCTCCCCACTTGCTGGGTGTGTGCAGCAGGATGGGTTCTTCACACACTAATCTCATAATTCATATCATATGCAGAACGCCGGTCAAGATCTTGTGGAGTAGCTAATCGGTGGTCAGGCTTAGGAGTATGAGTAGGACTCAGAGTTCCTCCATGTGACCCACGCTGAGTGTGAATTACAGCATGGTGTGCATCATGAGGCGCCCCATGTGAACCCTGGTGATGAGGAGGACCTCGTGAAGACATTTCTATGCTATCCATCATATCTAAAGACCTGACAAAAGAGACAGGTCGTTTTTGACCAGGACTTGGTCTGCTACCTTCCGTTGGGGTAGGAGGAGTAGCTAAACCACCTCCATAATTCTTCCGTCTTATTTGAGGAGACTGAGGACCAACATAACTTGGACCCGAGTTGCGGCGCCCAACATTCATTTGCTGCTGAGATGGATACCCTTGGTGTGGCTGGTGTCCTATATGATGAGCATAGGGGGCTTGGTGTGTAGGTGGGTAATGTCCACTATGAACACCAGCTACCTGGGTATGATGGATAGAATGATAATAATGAGGTGCAGGACAGGTTTGTGTCGGACTGGTAGGATTTGAACGATATTCTTGTGATCCACAGGACTGGTAAGCTGTTGCAGGGTCATTTGGTCCACCTTGACAATACTGTGGAGGTGACTGGTCTCTCCAGGTGTACTGGCCATGTTGAGGAGATCCAGCCAGCTCCTGAATATTGTCAAACATTGTAGTTGTACGTGGATATGAAGCACTTGGTTCTGATGGTTGTCGCATCAATTCCGATTCAGACATATAGCGTCGCTGAGGTGAACCATTCGAGTGAGAAGTATGAGGAGGTTCATAAGAATATTGAGGATAATACTGAGGTGGCCCTCTACCTCCATCATTTCCAATACCAATGAAATCTGGGCGGCGAGGCTGAGTAGGAGTGCTTGGATTTGAACGACGTAGAGGAGAGGACATGGCAAGAGGTGTTGGAACACCTCCAAGCTGCTTCATGCGATGATGTAATGTAGGAGAGCCTGGGACTCCCTGATATACCTGTTGGCCACTAGGACTAGAAGGTCCCGTGCGTGGTCCTCCAGGTGCCGGTGGGGAGGTCTGAATGGGACGTTCTGGTGAAAGTGGATCTGGAGTGGTAGACCGTGATCGACCATCTAGTCCCCTGCAATAATATGGCTTTCCTTATAAAGTGTATATGGATGAGAGAGGTCAAAATAAGAGCATTAAAAAAAGAGCACAAAACTAAGTAATGTATATGCAGAAGACCCTTGAACCACAGAGACAATGAAGGTGGCGAAGTGATGTAACAGCTCATCCATACAGGAACTGGGAGAAGGCTCAGGAAAATAAGTATGACATGTATAAAACACCCAATTCACATGTTCAAACTGCCAGAAAATTACAAAGTACTGTAATGAGGACTGGGAAATGATGGCAGCCATTAAAATCCTTTATTGAAGTTGAATCAAATTCTAATGTTATGGAGGCCAAGCAGATAGAGAGCTATACACAAGAGGGTACATGTTTAAAGAGCCCCGATTATCACTTACACCTGGCACCCCAAACTTGCCTACCACACCCAATTTAAATGTTAATCCTACTTTAGCATTTAGGTCCCCTACCACAATTACTCTCTCACTTGGTTCAAAAGTTCCTACACATTTGCTTAACATCTTCCAAAATCTCTCTCTCTTTCCTCTACGCTCCTCTCTTCTCCAGTTGCATACACACTTATTATGACCCACTTTTTGCATCCCTTATTTTAATCCACATAATCCTTGAATTTATACATTTATATTCCCTCTTCTCCTCCCATAACTGATCCTTCAACATTATTGCTACCCCTTCCTTAGCTCTAACTCTCTCAGATACTCTTGACTTAATCCCATTTATTTCTCCCCACTGAAACTCACCTACACCCTTCAGCTTTGTTTCGCTTAGAGCTAGGACATCCAACTTCTTTTCATTCATAACATTAGCAATCATCTCTTTCTTATCATCTGCACTACATCCACACACATTCAAGCATCCCAGTTTTATAGTTTTTCTTCTTCACTTTTTTAATATTTTCTACAGGAGAAGGGGTTACTAGCCCATTGCTCCCGGCATTTTAGTAGCCTCATACGACATGCATGGCTTACAGAAGATTCTTTTCCACTTCCCCATGGAGAATAGAGAAAATGAAGAACAACAATAACTATTAATTAAGAAAAAAAGAAGAAAAACCTAGATGTGTGTATGTATATATATAAGTATGTGCATGCCTGTGTAGTGTGACCTAAGTGTAAGTAGAAGTAGCAAGATATACCCATTATCCAGTGTGTTTATGAGACAGAAAAATGAAACCAGCAATCCCACCATCATGTAAATCAGTTACAGGTTTCTGTTTCACACTCACTTGGCAGGACTTTTTAAATTGTAACTAATAAATAACTGACAGATACATACCACACCTGATACAAAATAAAAATAATAAGTAATGCTTGATGATTTATAACATCTTCATAAAGACTTGTTAAAATTTAAGTATACTATACAAACTTTTACACTATTTTATAAACATTCTGACCAGTAATGAGTTCTATGTTTCAATAAAGACTCTTGTTACAATAAGTGCCAAACTACAGATTACTTTCCTGGTGAATGACCGGAAAGTAATAAAAAATTCACTATACTACATTGCACCTTTACTTACCGTGGTCTAGAAGTGTGCGGCGACCGAGGTGGTCGTGTAACCTGCTGACTTGCATTGGCCTTGCGTGGGGAGTCGGTGTATGGGTGATGGTGGTGATGGTGATGATAAGCAGGGTGATGGTGTGGTGGTGGTGCATCTGGCTGGAAGAAGTTAGTCTTGGAAGGGTGACGTGGCAAGGGGGGTGTAGGCTCACAGTCCTGACTCTGACTCATGCCCGGTGGGGGCTGGCTGCCATCCTCAACACACTCGCCTCCCCCACCTGCACCAACACCAACAGACGATGATGCTCCGGCCCCTCCCCCCTCCACCAGCTACAGTCAGGGAGATAATACTTAATTACAACTAAGCCAACACTACTTCTATTTAAAGCATTAAATATGCAGGTAACGACAAATTCAAAATGTGTCGATTTAACTAGCATACAGTTTTGAACAAAAACAGTAAGCAAAAAAGCATATAATAAAAAATTTTAAACATAAATGCAACTTCATAGTACAATGGCAAAAGTAAATCTGGAAATAACCCCAAAGACTGGACACTGCTGCTAATTGCATGACATTCACAGACACTTGCTTTACTAAATATTGTTAACAAATATACAAGGCAATGATGCTGCAATCAAATTTAATTATTACAGCACTAGTATAATAAATAATTTCCTCTGAAACATTCAAAATGCCAAAAAGCAAATAGGAAAGGCATACAGGAGGAAAATAAAATGCCAATCCTTAAACAATACAGCGCAATGAATCGGCTCTTCTGAAGACTGTGTCATATAAATGTTTGGATGTAAGGGAACAATGCCAACGGGTGTGGGTATACAGACATGATGTAAATAAACTTTAATTGGGACTACATTTCACTTAAGAGTTGAGTTTTACAAAGTTGATAACCTGTTAAGCTCAACTCTGAATAATATGTAGTCCTAATTAAAGCTTATTCAGCATATTATATCTATATAAATGTCTATATAAAGGAGGGGACTGGGATAGTGACAGCTGGGAGGGACAATTCTCAGCCGTCGTATCTGAGCTCCTCTGCAAAGACAGTGATTATGTATGTGTGTGGTGATAGTGTTGAATGATGATGAAAGTATTTTCTTTTTGGGGATTTTCTTTCTTTTTGGGTCACCCTGCCTCGGTGGGAGACGGCCGACTTGTTGAAAAAAAAAAAAAAAAAAAAAGTTGTGTACGTACTAATACACATATATATGAATAGTATAGTACAGTGTGTACATGAAAAGGAATCACAGGGCTTCATGATCGAAGTGCACTTCATGCTTTTTTTTTTTTTTACCACATTGGCTGTTTCCCACCAGCCAGAAATGTGAGTGGGAAAGGAGCTTTTCACACCTATATGGTCTCATCATCGATGTCAGATATGTATGAAAGTAAAAATGATACACCGATCACTTAAGTGAAGCCCACCTATCTATCCAAATAACCTAAGGAGGATATTATAAGATTTATAAAACATTTTGACCTATTCAGCACTTTTCGACATACTAAACTATGGACGTGTGGACTTCAGCTAAGTGACCCCAACTAAATTTTCATCTTGTATACTTATCTGGTGCTGATGGTTTTACAAAGGGCCAAAGAGCTGCCACCACAATTTTTACATATCTAGTGATGTATGAAATGTGGTTCTGTGCACAATAAAACCTTTTACAATGCAGCTTCACAGTGTGATTTTGTTCCAATGCGATTAAAAAATACAAACAAAAGTTTTTACTTCATGCAAAAATTTCAGGTTATACAACTGTAAATTTATGAAAAAGTAAGCAATGCAAAATTGGCTGTAGAATTTTTAATACATTTACCAACAGTTGAGCGAGGTGGTCATGGTGCAACCTCCAGCCATTCTTGTCAAATGAGATCAAATATCTAACAGACAGACATTTTTTTTCCTTACCAACTGATGCTTTCCAAAACTTATAAAAAGTATAAATGCTTAATTTATATAAAACTCTATAAAAAGTTTAATGAGAATATTCAGATAGTGTTTAAAAAATCAGTGTGCATCAACCCTTTCACTGTTGCATACATAGACACGTATATCATTGTTGATATCAGGCCTGCTTACATATTTTTATTATAATCAAAACAAAGTGCTAAACCTTCAAGGGTCTGGTTGCTTACATAGATCTATGTTTTAAGCTCAGCTCTCTCAGATAAGCTGTAGTGGTAAATTTTAGCCTAGACATGAGAGCGCGAGTCTGTGTGGCGTTTTTTTTTTAAATACTACTGGCCATTTCCCGAACAGGGTGACCCAAAAAAGAAGAAAACTATAAAGCAGTTCTTTTTACATTTAGCAATGTATGCAGGAGAAGGGGTTACTAGCCCCTTGCTCCCACCATTTTAGTAGCCAGCCTCTTACGACAAGAATGGCTTATGGAGGAATTTTTTTCCACTTCCCCATGTGCGGTGAGTACGCACAGTATAAAAATATCCTGCTCCAATGCAGTGCCTGATTATTATTATTATTATAATCAAATAGAAGCGCTAAACCACAGGGGTTATACAGCGCTGCAGGTTTGCAGTGCCTGATGAGAAAAGGAAACCTCTGACCTTGGTTTAAAATATCGATTTGAGGTGTTTTCTAAGATGGTTTTTGTGGTTTTATTGGCCGTTTCTTCATATCAATTGATAGAATGAAATACATACTACTGAAATAGAAATTATTTTAGTTTCAGGACCATTATTATTATAATCAAAAAGAAGCACCAAACCACAGGGGTCATACAGCGCAGCAGGGTAGGGCAGGATGCAGGGAGAATGGGTTGTGAGAGGGAGAGGGATAATTAGTAGGGTATGGAGTGCAGCAGGAAGTTTCAGGACCAGAAGTAGCTTGAAATTGGGATCAAATTAGCAGAAATATTAGATTTTTTGAGGAGTTTTTTGAGGACAGGTTAAGGCCCGCCTAACATCCCCCAGTCTCTTTAATGAATTTTTACTATGACTCAATTACTGGGATGCCATAAACCATGACCAACCATTCCTGGTTATATTTTATCACCCAAGAAATAGGGGTAAATCTTGGATTTTTGGATGATGAATTCAAAATGAAGGGCAAGTGTAATAAAGGAGAGGCCTGAAGATGTGATTAATGAACAGAATAAATGTTTCTTTAGTGTCTGGAATGTCTACAGTGTTTATTTTGGACTCTTTAAATTAGAATTTTTTTAAGTTTGTGTTAAATTGGCCGAATTACCAACTTCTGTGCACTTTATAGAATAGTTCTGATAGATGAATAGAACAAAAGACATACAGTGGACCCCCCGTTTTCGTGATTTTTTTGTTCCAGAATGCTGTTCAAGTGCCATTACCAAACGTATTTATTCCCATAAAGAATCATTTAAATTAGACTAGTCCTTTTAGACCTCCAAAAGTACACTTACAAAAGCACTTACAAAAATACACTTACATAATTGTTCGAGTTTGGAGCATCACGAACACCGGGGGTCCACTGTACAGAAATCGTACAATTATGTAAGTATAATATTGTAAGTGCTTTTGTAAGTGTATTATTGGGGGTCTGAAATGGACTAACCTACTTGACATTTTTTCTTAAGGGAGTAAATTCGTTCGGTAATGGCACTTGAGCAGGCTTCTGGAATGAAGTTTTTACGATACTCGGGGGTCCACTGTACTAGCAAAATAGCTAAGAATTGGTCAAATTGAGAAAAGAGATTGGCATAAAATAGGACTCAAAGTTGACAAAATCACCAATACATATTATTATTATTATAATCAAAAGAAGCGCTAAACCACAAGGGTTATACAGCGCGGCAGGGCAGGACAGGATGCAGGGAGAATAGATTGTAAGCGGGAGATGGATGATTAGTAGGGTATGGAGTGCAGCAGGACAGTGGATAGTGCAGGGTTAGAGGGTAGCAAGAGATCAAGGTAGAAGGGACTGAGGGAGGTGCTAGAGGTATAATCTTCAGATTATTATATTATTATTATAATCAAAAAGAAGCGCTAAACCACAGGGGTTATACAGCGCTGCAGGTTATTGTAGGATGCAGGGAGAGTGGGTTGTAAGAGGGAGATGGACGATTAGTAGGGTATGGAGTGCAAGATCACGGTGGATAGCGCAGGGATGGAGGGTAGCAAGAGATCGAGGTAGAAGGGACTGAGGGAGGTGCTAGAGGTACAGTAAACCCCCGAGTTTCGTAAAAACTTCACTCCTGAAGTCTGCTCAAGTGCCATTACCGAACGAATTTACTCCCTTAAGGAAAAATGTCACGTACGTTAGTCTATTTCAGACCCCCAAAAATACTTTTCCACAAGTACTTACAATATTATACTTACATAAATGTACGATTTCCGGGGTTTACGAAACTCGGGGGTCCACTGTATAATCTTCAGAGTTTGTGTAGTAAGTCAGTTTCTGTCAAAAAGTCAACGAGAGAGTCAGGATTAAAGGAGGGTCCATCTGCAAGAAGGGAAGGTAAAGAAAGGGCCGCAGAGCGAAGACGCCGTTGGAGGTAAATTCTGCATGCTCGTTGATAGAGTGGGCAGTCCAACAGAATATGTCGAACAGACACTGGAACCTGACAATGCTCACAGAGAGGGGCAGGGAGCCTCTTCATGAGATACCCGTAAGACGAGTGTAGCCGATGCGAAGACGGGAGAGTGTAGTCTCCCAACCTCGACATTGGTGACAAGAAGGCCAGAAACCTATAACCGGTTTAATAGAATGAAGTTTGTTATTCAGCAGGTCAGACCAGCGTTGTTGCCAACGGGTGCAAAGGTGGGTAGCAATGACCGCAAAATAGTCCATGAAAGGAACACCTCTATATGAAACTGGAAGGTCATGTATTGCTGACAGCGCAGCAGTGTCTGCCTGTTCATTGCCCTGTACGTCAACATGACCAGGGACCCAACAAAAGACAATATCTTTATGCTTGCTAAAGATACGGCGTAACCAAAGGTGGATACGAAGAACTAGGGGGTGAGGTGTATCAATTTTACGGATAGCCTGTAAAGCACTAAGGGAGTCTGAAATGACAACAAATGGTGACACAGGCATAGATGCAATATGGATAAGTGCCACAAGAAAGCACTAAGGGAGTCTGAAATGACCACAAATGGTGACACAGGCATAGATGCAATATGGATAAGTGCCACAAGAATGGCATACAATTCAGCCGTAAATATGCTAGCCGAGGGTAATAGATGCCCTCGCACGACGCTGTCCGGAAACACTGCTGCGAATCTGACGCCGTCAGACGACTTTGAACCATCTGTGTACACTGCGATGGCATGGGAATGAGAATGGAAGTGGTCTAGAAAAAAAGAGCGAGAAGCCGCTGTAGGTAGGCGGGCTTTCGCAAAGGTAGAGGAATAGAACAGACACGGACAGCAGGAACTTCCCAAGGGAGTAGGGGAAAGGGAGATGTCACATGAACATATAGAGGTGGTAGCTGAAGGAAAGACAGGAGTGAATGTAGACGAAGAGAAAAGGACGAGTAAGCAGGGCGACGAACAAATAAGAGCGTCTACTAACATCTGTACAATCCTATACATGGAAGGATTGCGGAGGTCATGAGAGCGAACAAAATAGCGAATGCAATGTGCATCACGACGATCGGATAAGGATGGAATGTTCGCTTCTACATAGAGGCTCTCAACCGGGGAAGAACGAAATGCACCAAGGCATAAGCGTAATCCCTGGTGATGGATGGGATTAAGGATGGAAAGAGTAGCAGGGGAGGCCGCCGAATATATCTGGTCACCATAATCGAGTTTTGATCAAATTAGGGCTGAATGTAGACGAAGGAGAGTTCTACGATCAGCCCCCATGAAAGATGTGCGAGGTTTTAAGGAGGTTCTGCCGGCTGTGACAAGTTGCCTTAGAGAGGTAATGATGAGGTTTCCAGGACAATCGCGGTCAAACAGGAGGCTGAGAAACCTGACTGTATCATGTTCTGGAATACATGAGCTGTATAGGTACAATGGAAGATCAAAGACCACTGAATGTCTAGTAAACGTAATTTGACTGAGTTTTGCCACTAGAAAATTTAAACCCGTGAGTGGTGGCCCAATCAGAAACCCGGTTGATGGCATGCTGGAGGGAAACTGCAATGAGGTGACAGTCAGCACCTGCACAAGCTATAGCAAAGTCATCCACATAGAGCGATGACCAAATATTGGATGGGAGAACAGATGTCAGATTATTTATAGCAAGGAGAAAGAGTGTTGTGCTCAGAACACAACCCTGGGGAACACCTTCAGCTTGGTCAAATTCCGGGGAAAGCTCATTACTAACCCGGACACGGAAATGTCTGTCAGTTAAGAAGGCCTTAAGGAAGAATGGTAGGTTGCCTCGGAGGCCTAAGGAGTGGGCCTGGGCCAAGATATTATACCTCCAAGTTGTGTCATAAGCCTTCTCAAGGTCGAAAAAGATGGCGATAACCGAGTGGTTATTAGCGAAGGCATTACGAATATACATATCCAAGCGCAGTAAGGGGTCAATGGCAGAATGGCCTTTACGAAAGCCATATTGACTAGGGGAGAGACTATTGTGCGTCTCTAAATACCACATCAAACGTCTATTAACTAGACGTTCCAGCACCTTGCAAACTGGTAAAAGCGATGGGACGGTAGTGAGAGGTATCACGTCCCGTAGTACCTGGTTTGCGAAAAGGGAGAACAATAGCAGACTTCCACAGCTGTGGAAAAACTCCTTGCGACCATATAAGATTATAGAGTCGTAAGAGGACAGTAAGAGCAGACTGATGTAAATGCTGTAGCATACGAATATGTATGCTGTCTGGCCCAGCTGCCGATGATCGGCAAGCAGTGTGTGTTGCCTCCAGTTCTTGAAGGGTAAAAGGCCCATTATAAGATTCTTCTCTAAGAGAAGAAAAATCTAAGGGCTTTAACTCGCTGGCAGACTTAGAAGAAAGGAACGAGGGGCATAGATGGAGCCCCTGAGAAATGTGGACCAGATGATTACCAATTTCAATGGCAACGGCAAGAGGGTGTGCTATATCGACACTGGCAACCTGAAGAACAGGAGCCGGGTCGGGGGAGAATTTACCACTTAATTTCCGCACTTTCTTCCAGACTGCACTCATCGAGGAAGCTGAAGTGACAGTAGAAACGTAATCTCGCCAGCAAGTGCATTTAGCGTCACGTATAACACGGCGAGCAATAGCTCTCTTCTGCTTAAAATCAAGGAGTCTCTCTGTGGTTGTTATACCGATACCTGCCCCACGTAGCACGTTTTAAACGTACTGCCAGAGCACAAGCAGGAGACCACCAAGGCACGCACTTCTGAGAATGCTTGCATGAGGTTTGGGGAATAGAATGTGAAGCCGCTGTGAAGATGGAGGACGAAAAGAGATGTAAAACCTCCTCAATGGAGGACGAGGAAGGAACCTCATGAAAGGCAGTAAGATTTGCGTAAAGGTCCCATTTCACCCGGACAAATTGCCAGCGTGGGCAACGAGGAGGTGGAAAAAACGAAGGGGACTTAAGGATGATTGGGAAATGATCACTGTCATGTAAGTCCGGGAGGACAGACCAGGTGAAGTCAAGGACTGTTGAGGAAGAGCAGATGGAGATATCGATGCAGGAGAAAGATTGAGTTCGAGGATCAAAATGGGTAGGAGTACCCGTATTTAAAACATGGAGGGGGAGAGAAGCAAGAAATGCCTCCAACTGAATGCCACGGGAGTCACAGTGCGACCCTCCCCAGAGAAAATGGTGTGTATTAAAATCGCCAAGTAACAGAAGGGGTGGCAGTAAGGAAGAAACCAGAAAATCAACATCTGGGATAGACAATGCCCGCGAAGGGGAGAGATATAAAGAACAGATTGTATACCACTTATTCAAGTGGATACGGACTGCGGTGTAATGTAAGGAAGAAGGAACATAGAGCTGACGGTATAGAACACCAGTGCGTGTAAGAAGAGCACTTTCGTTAAAGGTTCCATCGGAAAAAGTATCCAATGAATATAAAAAATCATAGCCTGAAAAGGGCCTGATAACAGTGGATTGTAATTTGGGTTCTTGCAAACAGACCCCAACAGAGGAAAACTGGGAGAGCAACACCTGAAGTTCACCCCGGTTACCCCTGAGGCCTTGGATATTCCACTGCAAATAAGCCATGATTTATGGAGAGAAAGATATAAGTCGAAGAGAGAGGAATCTATGGATTAGGGTTAGAAAAGTCCACGTGTGGAGGCAGCGGAAGATCTGTAATCAAAGGAGTAGGACGCTGTGAAGGAAGGAGGGGGGTAGACGGAGGAAAGAGAAGGAGGAACTGGAGCTGGAGCGGTGTCCATCAACATTCCAGACTCTGCAATAAATTCTGCGATAGCTTCCAGATTTTCGGAAGACAAAGATGCAGAATGTGGGACAACATTAGAAATGGAAGGAGAGTGAGCAACCATCAGGGAGACTATAGACTGTACTAAAGTAGAGGGCGAGGAGATGGAAGAGGAAACTGTCGAAGGGACTTGGGAGGGGACAGGAGTGGAAGTGGCCTGGGGAGGGACAGTCAGGGAAGGAACTTGAGAGGGGACAGGGGATGAAGATATTGTACGAGGAGGAGGATGAACCTCCACACACGTTACAGAACTAGTTGGAGGCGAAGAACCCGGCAATAGGGATTTTTTGCCGGACTTATGAGAAGAAAGGGGGCGCTGAGACTTTGGTGGGGGATGAGGGCGTGTAGACACAGAACTGTGCGAGTGAGTAGAGGAAGGAGAGTGGACAGTATGGGATGCCGAGGTAGGGACCTCAGAGCCAAGAACAGCAAAAGGATTCGAGACAGGGGTGACGGAGGATGTTGTAACCACAGAGGAAGTCGAGGAAGTTGGAACCCCAGAAGTGGGGCGACGTTTAGCAATGCGAGAATAGGAAATACGGGGAAGTCTTCCTTGTAGGCGTAGATGAGAGACGGCCATAGCATATGAGAAGCCTTCCGCCTCTTTGAGACAATGGATTTCTCGCTCATTCAGGTAAACCTGACAACGGCGAGAGTACGATGGATGTGCCTCATGACAGTTAAGGCAAGAGGGAGGTAGAGTACAAGAAGGACCGGCATGGTCGTCGGCACCACAGACTGGGCATTCGGCCATGGACCTGCAATATTTCGCTGGATGACCAAAACGCCAGCAGTTTCTACACTGTTGTGGTGTAGGGGTCACCTTTCAAACTTGTAAACGTTGACCTGCAATGTAAACCAAAGGTGGTAGTACACGGCAGTCAAATGTTAAACAAGCTATATTGCAAGGATAACGTCTTCGCTTTTTGGCAGGAGGACAAAAGTGTCAACTTTAAGGATAGGAGTTCTTGGGAGCCTCAAGCTGCTCCAAATGTCATCACCACATGTCTGGAAATTCCGTTGGACAATGGTGTGGGGTAAAATGACAGAACCACTACAAGAATTGAGAGAATGATGCTTGTCAATAGTGATAGGAACAGTATCTATGGTCGTAAGAAGAGAAAGATCACGAGCTTGGCCAGCATTCTGGACCGTGATGATGCGAGTGCCGCTCTTGAGAGCGTGAAATGAGATATCTTTACCAACATGGCGTAGCAGAGCCTTACCAATACTATGGTCTGAAAGATAGGTATTAGGAGAAGTCGGTCACAGAGTAAAAAACTTTGTCCATTGAGTAGTGTGAAACAAAGAATTTAAGGGGAGTGCGTGACGAGCTGGACGTTTCTGAGATGAACCAGAAGGAAGTGTCGAATCGTCATGTAAGGGTCGTGGTCGTTTGTGTGTGGGACTGGGGGTGGTCCGACGTGTGACGGGCGGGAAATTCGAAAATTGCTGCACCGTTAAGGGAGAAGCCGGAATCAAGGTCAGATAATAGCGAAGTTCAGACGTATCGAAATTGCCAGTCAGATCTCCGGTACCTGAAGCAGGTGACGAACCAGCACCAGCAAGAGGTACAGGGGTATTAAAGTTGTCCGAAGAGTTGTCCACTAACGAGGTAGGGTCAGAACTAGGTGCAGTATCAAGAAGGGGCCCGGGGGTAGGTTCACGGATTAGGGCACCCATGGTTAGGTTACTTCTTTCTTTTTGTTTTTTAAGAAAAAAAAAGAAAATAAAAATAAAAAAAAAGAATAAAAAAAAGAGGGGAATGTGGAGAAATAGCTCCTAGGAGGAATGAAAGGGGCGTAAATTCCCCTCCGCGCCCAAGAGGACCTCAACACCGCAAGTAGTGCAGATGCTGCATGGAACCAGTGCCATACCCTACCCTTCATGCCAGTAAACCAGCAATCCGGGATAGCATCCTCACATCCATTGAGCCACCTCGGCGGACAAAAGAGAGGGCAGCCGGATATCCGCCACAAAGCATACCGCCTTCGGCCACCACCCCGGAATCCGAAAGGTGGCCTCCAGAGATACTACACCCATCGCCCAAAAGATACCCAAGGCCACCCCCCGGGAGACCAGAGAGGGATCGGGACATCCGCAGGCAATCCAGATTCCACGGCAAACTACACCACCGCCAAGAACCTCAACGGAATGGGATTGGACCACGGTACCCTTCCCCCTACCTAGGAACTAGAATGCCTGTGGAGAGAAGCTCCCAGGGTAAAAA
This sequence comes from Cherax destructor, assembly GCA_009830355.1. Lineage (NCBI taxonomy): Eukaryota > Metazoa > Arthropoda > Malacostraca > Decapoda > Parastacidae > Cherax > Cherax destructor. Next base: position 9,967 of record WNWK01020021.1, on the reverse strand, counting down.
TGGGAAGGAAATAAGGGAGGGATGAGGGGGAGGGATGAGGAGGAGGAAAGGAAAAAGGGAGGATTGGGAAGATGGGAAAGGGGAGGCGGGATTGGGGGTAATTAGGTTCGGTCTGAGGAAGAAAACCAAGAGGTCCAATTCCTCAGACCAATAGCCTCTTTACTGCGACAAGGAGCCCCCCTTAAAGAGGCACCAATACGTAAATTGCACCCAGACCTCTAACTTTGCACCTGTGTAATTCTATAAGTTTTCCATCAAATTTAAATGCCAACATTTGATCACTTTTAATTTTGGGGCTTTCAACAGTGAAGAGGTTAATATCAAGCATCCACAAAACTTCAGTATCATGCATTATCATAATTACGCTCTAATTATGGAGTGAGTAATGACAAAAGTGTTTCTTCTTTTTTGGGTCACCCTACCTTAGTGGGACATGGCCAATGTGTTAAAAAAAAAAATTCCCTTTCCCCATGCCTATTTCTACAAGTGTTGAACACCCTGGTGATTGATTATTATCTCGGACAATCCTCCCATTAGTCTGTTACATCGAGAGTTTAATGTAGACATATGGGCAAAAATTCTGACAAGCGTTGTTTTTCCCTATAAATTCTTCACTTCAAGCAACACTATTTTAAATTATGAGCTGATTTTCAAGAATATAGCCCAAGCATTTTGAGAGGATTTACTGTAACAGTGCTTATATAAAAACACTGATAAAACCTTTTGGTGCTTAACCTTTAAATTTATCGCTGGTACTCTACTGCACATCCAACTCTATAAATTTCACCTTCAAACTTATAACAAGTAATTTTACTGCAATATCATATACATTTATTTATGAAAATAACATACGTAGTACCGTATTTACAAAATTTTTACATTTCATATTACATGGAATATCTTAAGGGAGGAGGAAGACCTAAGACCATCACATTAATATTTTCTCCCTAACAAATGCTATTTTTTTTTTTACAATAACTGAGTATTGCATACAGTATTTAAACTTGTCATTCAAAACAATGACAAACCATCTTATGACTATCTTCAGGATAGAAACTCCCATTTCCAGGCAGTTTAATTACTCTAATTTTATTCACGGTGAAGAAGGGGAAAGCACTAAACCAGTAGAGATCATACAGAGCTTGGGCCATGGGAGGTAATCAGGTTTGATCCAAGGAAAGAATAGCTCTAGTTCTTTGGATTAAGAGACCTTCACTGGCATTGGCACCTCTTTTGAAGGGGATAAATGTATGGAGTAAGTAGTAAGTTATAAAAAGCAGGAGGGTTAATATGAGGATAGTAAAGTTCAGGTTAAGGTATGTAGGAGAGATGGGAATATTTCTTAAAAAAGTTGGCCATAAACAAAAATATGTATTGTCACCATGGATATTTAATATATTTATGGTGGCAGTGGAGATGATATGTTTGAGATCAAGATATGTGTAGTATATTATTATTATTATTATTATTATTATTATCAAATAGAAGCGCTAAACCACAGGGGTTTATGTGTAGTATAGTGTGAATATTATCCAGCAAAGTGAAAAATTTGAAGACTGTGGCAATATGAAAAGTATAATAATTCAGAGAGCAGAATACAGCCTATTGAAATGACATACATACTCACTTAGGAAGAATGAAGATAGATAGACTGACAAAGATGTATGCATGTAATATAAATCTGGGGGTGGATGGAGTTGTAGCAGTCATCCAAGAATGGGTTGGAGAGATGGAATGTTGGAGGTTATGAGCTCTTAGCTGGAGCCTCTAGAAGGAATATGTGAGGATGTTAAAAGAAGGTTCAAGGAGACAAATTTTTTGTGGGGATTTGACATGCTGTTGGAGTGTTAGCAAGGAAATACCTATGAAGGTACTAGAAAAACCAGTCAGTTCGACATGAGTTCTAGAAGTTTTAAGGGATGTTGCCATTTGGTGAATGTCAGTACACTTCTGGAAAAACAGCTAGAGAATATATAATGGAAGATGTATAGTATTTTCCTTCTTTGAATCACCCTACCTTGGTGGGAAAGAGCCAATGTACTAATTAAAAAAGTAGCTAAAGGACTTATCAGTATTCGACCACTATTTGTCTATATATTTGTTGTCAGTTTTCCTTTCACCATCACTTATGTTCTCTTGTGCGATGTTGTAATTCTGACAAGTAAACTAACAGAGCATGGAAAATGCTCTGTTAGTTGGCTTAATTGAAATGAATTAAGTACTTCAGTAGAGAATATTTCTTCTAAGATTTTTTAATAAACTGAAAGTAAATACAGTTACCAATGTTCACTTGATATTATTTTGTAAACCTTAAAATTGCTTTACATCCTAAAAGGCTACTGACACCACATTAATCTTCAATGTGGTACAGATGCTCATCCTTGTGTAGCTCATCGGCAAGCAACATTAATTACTGAAGAATGAGACACTTGTGCAACATTTGGGAATCTTTACTGAGGAAACGTTTTGCCAGCCAGTGACTTCTTCAGTCCAATGCAGAGAAGAACTGTGGAAGATGAGGAGTAGTTTGAGCTAGTCAGTCCCTCAGCCTGGAGTCAATGGACTGAACACATCGACTCCAGGCTGAGGGACTGACTTCCTCAAACTCCTCATCTTCTACAGTTCTTCTCTGTGGAAATAAATGGTATAAAATACCGACACAATGGAAAAATAAACACATAAGCAGTATAATGTGATCCTTTATTGACAACATTTCGCCCATGCAGTGGGCTTTATCGAGTCACTAACAGATCTACCTGGATAGCAGAAACATGAGTATTTATAGGATTTAGTCAGGTGGAGAAGAAGAAGTCGACAACACTCTTTCTTTTCCTTGATGTTTTTCTCTGCAAAGCTGACCATGAACTTCGTTTTAAAGTCTATTGAAAACCTACCAACCAACATGATCTCCACTTCTACTCTCACCACGACACCAAAACTAAACGTGGTGTAATTATAGGCTTTTTCCTGCGCGCACTCAGAATCTGCAGTAGTGAGTTCCTTGAGAAGGAACTATCCTCGTCACTTTATTAGAGACTGCAGACGACGGGCATTAAACATCTTCAACACACCCAGAGAAGACACTACTGAGAAGAGATACATAGTCCTCCCCACCAACTCCATTGCCAAACACGTTTCCAACATTTTTTCCAATATACCTCATTCCAAGTATCTACCTCCACATCCACCACCATCAAGGACATTACCAGTAACAGACAGGACAAGCTTCAATCCACTGCAGGGGTATACACAATCCCTTGTAATTACTGCAGCAAATTATACGTCAGCGAAACATCCAGAGACCTCCAAACATGTATTTCAGAACACCAGTACGCAGGCAGATCTGACGACCCAAGAAATGCCTTGTGTTCAACACCGAAATTCACACAACCATTTAATCAACTACAGAAATGCAAGACTCATCGCCAGAGAAGACAACACTCAATACCAAAGAATCCTGGAATCATCACTTATCTGTATATCCAACAACTTCAACCAGAACAACGGCTTCTACAACATAGCTGAACCTATTGCCAAGAAACTTCTTCATCGTTTTCCCACATAGAACTTAAGAATGGAACACTGCAGAAGGTCTACCCATATACTGTTGGTGGGTTGGTTTTGACATGAATCTGCCAAGTATGGGCCAGTAGACCTGTTGCAGTGTTCCTCCTTTCTTATGTTCTTATACTTGTCCAATCTCTTTTTATGTTACCCAAGGTTTTAACTATCACCCTACTTTGAAGACTGTCACATGCAGCATTCTCCACCTGACCCAGCATTCTCCACCTGACTAAATCCTATAAATACTCATGTTTCTGTTATCCAGGTAGATCTGTTTGTGACTCGATAAAGCCCACTGCGTGGGAAAAACGTTGTCAATAAAGGATCACATTATACTGCTTATGTGTTTATTTTTCCACAGTTCTTCTCTGAATTGAACTGAAGAAGCCACTGGCTGGCAAAACATTTCCTCAATAAAGATTTCAAAATGTTGCACAAGTGTGACATTGTTCAATTTGTGGGTTTTTTAAACCATTACATAACATTAATTACTTCACAACTACGGGTGATTTGTTTACAAAGAGGAAACAATGTCAAATAACAAATCAAGTATAAATACTGAGGTGAACAAATGGCTCTGAATCAGGTAATAAACTCAACTGATTTAGTTACACAAAACTAATAAACCCACTTATAAACATTTTAGAAAATTTAAATCATATTCAGTGTAATGTTAAGGAATATAAACAAATAGAAATAGCTTAAGCAGAGGAAGGCAGCATCTATATAGCTAAAGTTCTATGGTGGTTTAACCCATGACAACGCTCCAAATCTGGCGGCTTCATGGTAAAATAGTGATAGTTGTGGCTACAGGAAGGTCCATGCTGGATGGCACGGCAGGGACTTGGTAGTGGCCGTAATCCCTGTGAGAGTTAACATGTCACTGATAACACAAACCTTACTCAAAACACATTTAGTTACACAGTACACTACATAAATATACAATAATCCAATTAAGAAATAATAAAATTTTACTGCAAAACACTATTTACACTTATGTCAATTTTAATAATTAATAACTTATAAATAAAATCTTTTTAGGACAAAACAGTGTGTAATAAAGAGAGAGACTCATTTTGCTATGTGTATTTCATATTCCTAAATATTTTGCAGTTACAAGAGCAGAGCAAATTTCATGAGCCCATTCTTCAGACTTCAGCATAAAGAATAATGATTCCAATGGACGCAGCACTTAATACCTGCGATCATTTTCTTTTTTAAGGGAAAAAGACTAATCACATTCCTTGCATCAAGAGCCCCTCACCAATGCCCAAGAACATCTCTTGAAGGGTTCTACATATGGAAAAAATGGCTACAAACCAACAAATGGTAGTAGAAAGACATTTATAGCTAATATCCTTTTGTCAGTAAACCCTTGCTATAACGAACCTCAAAATAATGGACTTTTTTTGAAATGGGAAAAATCCACTAGGTCAATTATACTTTTAATACATTTGTTTTCATTAAGTTTTGCAATTAACTGTAAATTGTGTACAGTACCATAGCAGGTATACAGAGTACTTATGTTTTTTTTTTTTTTTTTTTTAGCAGTACTTGTCATTAAAGTATGTTGGGTGGAAGGCACCTGGAATACTGAAGTATACAAATTAATATTCTACCCTGCTAGGTTTTTGGGCAAGACAAGAAAGTCATGCTGGACTGGCAACTGGAAGCAGGATGTCTCAGGATTCCCTAAGGCTACTGGCTGCACCTTAAGTGCCTTCTAGGCTTGTATGGTAGACAGTTTTGTGTTCCTAGTCCCCCTGCACCTTGGCCGAGTTTGTCAGACATTTTTGACTACTGATGAAGTAATATGAGTAGGAGTAAATCACTGACATGAAACAACTGCATAGACCACTGGATTACAAAAGGCAGACCATCAAACAAAGAAAATAGTAAAAGCCATCGATGTATGTGAGCACTCAGTGAGGACCTGGTTGTATCGGTTCCTTGAGGACAATGTTGATGACATGCACACATCAAAATTATTATTATTATTATAATCAAATAGAAGCGCTAAACCACAGGGGTGCACACATCAAAAGCATGTCCGGGGAAGCCTAGAAAAACATTCCCAATAATGTTAATTGTAATAATGTACCTAGAATATCTGTTATCATTTGCCCAAATCTTTCACGCAGTATGGTTCAATAACTTTTATGCAAGACAGTGCTCCTTGCCACACTACAAAATCTGTTGTTCAATGGCTTCATGACTGAGGTACTCTTCAATGACTGGCCAGGAAATTCCCCAGACTTAAACCCCATTGAGAACCTCTAGGCTGTGAAAGAGATCTAATAGGGAAAGGATATCAGCAGACTCCCGTGGCTGGAGACATCATCTGCAAGTCATGGGAAAATAACCCCATGAAACCCTGAAAAATGTGTGAATCACTTCCTAGATGGTTGAAGGATATCCTAAAGTGCAAAGGTCATGGTTAGAGAGTGCTGTATTTTTCAATGTCATTCTGATTTAATTGACACTCAAGACAGTGTGCCCTTTAGTTCATTAAATTAAAGGTTTACTTTTCACCCACTGGGAGCTTTATCAAGAACATACGACACACTAAACCTACAATATATAAAGCACAGATGACTGGGTGCAGATCAAGTAATAACAAGTGAAGGTAAAGTCTGGATTTGAGGGTCAATTCGCTAGCTTGTATTTTTCTATATTGATCCAAGATTATTACGTGCAATTGGTTTTGATCAAATATACATCCTTCATTTTGCTTTATGGTGTCTATATGGTGAACAGTCACAGCCTCTGCATAGAGTTTAGTCATTTTCTTGGCAAAATATGCCAAATTATAATCACACACATTTTGGATTAGCATAGAAAACACAATTACAGTGACCGACCTCAAGGTCCACATCTCACCTGGCATTACCTGACCTCAAGATCCACACCTCAACTTGACTGGATGTCACCTGACCTTCACCTGACACTCTGTGCCTTACATACTGCTGATCTTGGGGTGTCCCTTGTACATGATGAAGTCAAAGACATGTCAAAGTTTATTACCACATGATACAATATTTATACAGAAATAGATGACATTTGATTGCATTCAGAAAGTCCATGGTTATGCAGAGAACTTCAGGCAATCTTAAGTGGGTGAAACATTCTATAAATAAAAAGTTCTTTGCTATAAGCATAATTCTACTACCATTTTCTACCTCCTTGCACAACTCATTCCAGATTTCTACCACTGTTTAAAAAGAACTTTCTAGTATCTTCTCAGTACGTACCTCTATTTTTACCGATGTTTATGGTATCCATCTTCAGTATTTAACATACATTTTCCGAAATATTTCCAGTGGAAGCACTTACTACTCTCCTTGGATCCTATTCCATTGTTTTACCACTGTGAAGAAAACTACTCTTGTATACATTTACCACTTTTTATTGTTTACAAATGTGGCCTCTTGTCCTTTCAGATGAAAGACTATTTTCTGGTATTAAATTTTTACTGTTACCAATTTTTCTTCATAATTCACATTTTACAGCTCTGAGAGCCATCTGGATGCTTGTCTTTGAATTTTCTTTACACAATTATCCACATTAATAATGCAAATATCAATTTTTGCTCTCACCACACTGATCTGTCATACATTAAATTCTGTCATTTATCTAAAGTTTTCTTGTAAGGATATACGTATAACTAATTTTACTACTGTATTTTTAAGAGGTCGCTCAACAATATAGAAGTTCTTGAATACAATGGACAAAGTCTTTTGGTCACCAAATTGTTCATTATCACAATCACAGCAAAACATTTTCTCTTTCCACCACAAGTGCCATTACTGGCCACCCACTCCCCAATTAGTCCATTAAATAGAGGGTTTACTCACCAAGCCCTATGATTAACAGACTAATAGGGAAAGGGGAAGTATGTTTTACAAAGAGCTTAACAATAATGGACAATGCTGTAACCAATGAACTTTGTCTGGTGTTTCATAATCAATGAAACAACTGACCCAGCAGATTTTGTCTGTTATGATGAGGGTTTATGTATACGACACATACTCATCAAAGGGTACAGACAACTTGAAAATGTTTTTTTTTACGACATCAGTCATTTTCTCATCTAGGGAGGTAGGGTGACCCAAAAATGGAAACAGTCATTATCATTCATTAATAGCTGTCTTGCCAACAGTGTGGGGATATCTCAATTCTGATGATGCCCTCCAAACAGCAACATTCCTGTCCCTCTTCACAGTGCAGGCAATGTACAACCCACCTCCAGAACTCAAGTCCAGCTAACTGGTTTCCCTGAATCACAACATAAAGATTGCCTTGTTCACACCCCAACAGCACAACAAATATCAACAGAAAATTAAAATATCTTGTTTGCAACTTTCAATAATGTAATTCTTAGTTTTTGAAACTTCCACTTCATAATGATTTTGTGATACCCACATGATCAACATACAAATTTGTGTATCTAACATTTTCTAATTCTGAAATGTATTTATTTACAAAATGAAAGTAATATACAGGTACATCCCCATGAAAAGTGACTAAGTATCTGTGATGAAAATGACAATGACTTTGAAGATTATTATTATTATAATCAAATAGAAGCGCTAAACCACAGGGGTTATACAGCGCTGCAGGTTATTGTAGGATGCAGGGAGAGTGGGTTGTAAGAGGGAGATGGACGATTAGTAGGGTATGGAGTGCAAGATGACGGTGAATAGTGCAGGGGTGGAGGAGTAGCAAGAGATCGAGGTAGAAGGGACTGAGGGAGGTGCTAGAGGTATAATCTTCAGAGTTTGTGTAGTAAGTCAGTTTGTCAAAAAGTCAATGAGTCAGGATTAAAGGAGGGTCCATCTGCAAGAAGGGAAGGTAAAGAAAGGGCCGCAGAGCGAAGACGTCGTTGGAGGTAAATTCTGCGTGCTCGTTGATAGTAGGGGCAGTCCAACAGAATGTCGAACAGACACTGGAACCTGACAATGCTCACAGAGAGGGGCAGGGAGCCTCTCCATGAGATACCCGTGAGTAAGATGAGTGTGGCCGATGCGAAGACGGGAGAGAGTAGTCTCCCAACCTCGACATTGGTGACAAGAAGAAGGCCAGAAACCTATAACCTTTTTAATAGAATGAAGTTTGTTATTCAGCAGGTCAGACCAGCGTTGTTGCCAACGTGTGCGAAGGTGGGTAGCAATGACCGCAAAATAGTCCGTGAAAGGAACACCTCTATATGAAACTGGAAGGTCATGTACTGCTGACTGCGCAGCAGTGTCTGCCTGTTGCCCTGTACGTCAACATGACCAGGGACCCAACAAAAAACAATATCTTTATGCTTGCTAAAGATACGGCGTAACCAAAGGTGGATACGAAGATTATTATTATTATAATCAAATAGAAGCGCTAAACCACAGGGGTTATACAGCGCTGCAGGTTATTGTAGGATGCAGGGAGAGTGAGTTGTAAGAGGAAGATGGACGATTAGTAGGGTATGGAGTGCTAGATAACGGCGGGTAGTGCAGGGGAGGAGGGTAGCAAGAGATCGAGGTAGAAGGGACTGAGGGAGGTGCTAGAGGTATAATCTTCAGAGTTTGTGTAGTAAGTCAGTTTCTGTCAAAAAGTCAACAAGAGAGTCAGGATTAAAGGAGGGTCCATCTGCAAGAAGGGAAGGTAAAGAAAGGGCCGCAGAGCGAAGACGTCGTTGAAGGTAAATTCTGCGTGCTCGTTGATAGTGGGGGCAGTCCAACAGGATATGTCGAACAGACACTGGAACCTGACAATGCTCACAGAGAGGGGCAGGGAGCCTCTCCATGAGATACCCGTGAGTAAGACGAGTGTGGCCGATGCGAAGACGGGAGAGAGTAGTCGCCCAACCTCGACATTGGTGACAAGAAGAAGGCCAGAAACCTATAACCGGTTTAATAGAATGAAGTTTGTTATTCAGCAGGTCAGACCAGCGTTGTTGCCAACGGGTGCGAAGGTGGGTAGCAATGACCGCAAAATAGTCCGTGAAAGGAACACCTCTATATGAAACTGGAAGGTCATGTACTGCTGACCGCGCAGCAGTGTCTGCCTGTTCATTGCCCTGTACGTCAACATGACCAGGGACCCAACAAAAACAATATCTTTATGCTTGCTAAAGATACGGCGTAACCAAAGGTGGATACGAAGAACTAGGGGTGAGGTGTATCAATTTTACGGATAGCCTGTAAAGCACTAAAGGAGTCTGAAACGACCACAAATGGTGACTCAGGCATAGATGCATACGGATAAGTGCCACAAGAATGGCATACAATTCAGACGTAAATATGCTAGCCGAGGGTAATTGATGCCCTCGTACAACGCTGTCCGGAAACACTGCTGCGAATCCGACGCCGTCAGATGACTTTGAACCATCGGTGTATACTGCGATGGCATGGGAATGAGAACG
>WNWK01020020.1:0-36658 GCA_009830355.1 Cherax destructor | reverse complement strand
AGGTGGCCTCCAGAGATACACCCGTCGCCCGAAAGATACCCAAAGCCACCCCGGGTGACCGGAGAGGATCGGACATCCCCAGGCGACCCAGATTCCACGGCAAACTACACCACCGCCAAGGACCTCAACGGAATGGGATGGACTACGATACCCTTACCCCTACCTAGGAACTAGAATGCCTGAGGAGAGAAGCTCCCAGGGTAAAACTGGGAAGGAAATAAGGGAGGGATGAGGAGGAGGAGGAGGAAAGGAAAAGGGAGGATGGGGGAGATGGGAAAAGGGAGGGGGATTGGGGGTAGTAGGTTCGGTCTGAGGAAGAAGACCAAAAGGTCCAATTCCTCAGACCGATAGCCTCTTTACCACGTCAAGGAGCCCCCCTTAAAGAGGTTGATTATAATAATACTAGATATTATGCAAAAAATTCGGAGTGTGGAAATTAGGAGGTGGTGTGGAGTTACTAAAAGTATTAGTCAGAGGTCTGAAGAGGGGTTGTTGAGGTGCTTTGGTCATTTAGAGAGAATGGATCAAAGTAGAATGACTTGGAGAGCATATAAATCTGTAGGGGAAGGGGTCGTCCTCGAAAAGGTTGGAGGGAGGGGAGTAAAGGAGGTTTTGTGGGCGAGGGGTCGGCGCTGTATGACCCCTGTGGTTTAGTGCTTCTTTTGATTATAATAATAATAATAATAATGTGGGCGAGGGGCTTGGACTTCCAGCAAGCATGTGTGAGCGTGTTAGATAGGAGTGAATGGAGACGAATGGTTTTTGGGACATGAGCTGTTGAAGTGTGAGCAGGGTAACATTTTGTGAAGGGATTCAGGGAAACCAGTTAATTGATTTAGTTGGACTTGAGTCCTGGAAATGGGAAGTACAATGCCTGCACTTTAAAGGAGGGGTCTGGGATAGTGACAGCTGGGAGGGACTTATTCTCAGCTGTCGTATCCAAGCGCCTCTGCAAAGACTGATTATGTACGAGTGAGGTTTAAGTGTTGAATGATGATGAAAGTATTTTCTTTTTGGGTCACCCTGCCTCGGTGGGAGATGGCAGACTTTAGAAAAAAAAAAAGTCACTCCAAAGAGCAAATATCCCAAACCCCTCTAAAGTGCAGGCACTGTACTTCCCACCTCCCTGACTCGAGTCCAGTTAACAGGTTTCCCTGAATCCCTTCACAAACTATAATCCTGCTCTCACTAACAGCTTGTCAGGTCCCAAAAACCATTTGTCTTCATTCACTATCTAATACACACACATGCGTGCTGTATGCCTCTTTGTAAAGCACCTACACTCCTATGTCATACAGGTGACTTGTATCAAACCCCACGAGACTGGCCCTTTAAAGGATAAGTTTAGGACCACAGCCTGAGTGATTTAATGACCCTTGTGCAATTAATAGGCTTTAACCTAACCAGGGTGATTAATGTTAAGGGTTCACTGACATTTACTTTTGTTCAGTCAAAATTTTTAATGTTCTTTATTGACAATTACTATTTACTTACATTCAAACTACCAATTACCTCTTATTCACTAACTTTTTTCAAAGTTTCTAGTGTCCTAAAACTCTTCTGAATCTTCATTTCTGGCTCTCTTGAATTTTGGGGTGGCACATTTCCAAGTACAGTGGTACCTCGAGTTACGATATTTTTTCGTTCGAGAATGCTGTTCAAGTGTCATTACCAAACGAATTTATCCCCATAAGGAATAATGTAAAATAGACTAGTCCTTTTACACCCCCAAAAATATACTTACAAAAGCATTTAAAAAAATAAACTTACATAAAAGAGCGATTTTGGGGACCATCGTAACTCGAGGTACCACTGTACTTTCTTTAATATTCATGTTTCTTCAACACTTTCCATTTGGCCACTTTTTATTGTCAAATCTTTTTGTTATGTAACATGCTAAAAGTTTTTTGATCTGTGACTTTGAAAAGTTGGGTGAATTATTGACAATTTTAATAATTGTGAAATATATTTAAGTTTGATTTTTCATACCAAATTACAGATAAATTAACTGGGGACACTATTGGAGGGAGGGGGTAAAGGAGGTTTTGTGTGAGAGGGGCTTGGACTTTCAGCAAGCGTGCTTGAGCGTGTTAGATAGGAGTGAATGGAGACAAATGGTTTTTAGGACTTGACGTGCTGTTGGAGTGTAGGCAAGGTAACATTTATGAAGGGTTTCAGGGAAACCGGCAGGCCGGACTTGATTCCTGGAGATGGGAAGTACAGTGCCGGCACTCTGAAGGAGGGGTGTTAATGTTGCAGTTTTGTAGCTGTAGTGTAAGCACGCCTCTGGCAAGACAGTGATGGAATGAATGATGATGAAAGTTAATCTTTGTCGGGCCACCCTGCCTTGGTGGGAAACGGCCGGTGTGTTGTTAAAAAAAAAAAAACTATTGTACTGTAATAGTAACCATGTAACTGGCACTGTTATTGAAATTAGCATTACAGAACCATATTTCTTGTCAAGCACAATACTGCCCTATTCAGTTAGCAAAAATATCTCCCATAGTTAACCAGATATTCTTGGCTTGTGTAGCATTGTATAAAAACTCTTCACCCTGTCCTTCTTGGGGGTCCAACCAGTTTCGATCCAATCCATAATTCACCCAGGTTCGTTTGATATTAACTGCTGAGGTATACTCCACAAACTTTGAACCTTTCAAGCTACCAAAGTACCTGTAGGAGAATATTAAATCTGTAATATTGTATGATATAATTATCAAATAGTACACTTTTAGATGAATTGAAAATATTTACAAATACTAAAGATGAGATACCAAATTTTTTGCCAATACTGATATCATCAAAATTAGCTGACAAAGATATTCTGGCACAATCTTAACAAATACTGTACCTTGTAATATTTTTACTAGTCAGATCCCATTACTTTTATATTTGTTTGGTAAATATTGCTAAAGAATAATTATTTTTTTCTTTTTCTCCTCTTAACACACTTTACTATCTTCCAAGGTAGGGTGACAAAACATCAACACGCATTCAATCACTGTCTTGCAAGAAGTGTGCTGACATCCCGGTGCATTTGACTGTTTAGAGGAGAGGTGACGATGTTGCAATTTAGAATGCTGCCACTGCACTTTCCCAACTCCTAAACTAGAGTCCAGATTAATATTTTCATGAATGTTACTCAAGCTCCAACAGCATGTCAAGCCATAACAACCACTTGACTCCATTCACTCTTGATCTAACACTTGCACAAGCCTGATAGGGTATAGGTTTCCCCTCACTATGAGGTTTTACTTTGAGTAAATTCACTTACATGTGGTGACTATTTCTACTAGTAATTTGTTACATGCAGCATAGATTCTTGCTTATGCGATCACTAAGGGCCAACACCACTTGATATTTTAACATCACGTAATATTTTAGCACTAGCTGATTCTTCAAATGAACCCTTGGCATCAGCTATCACCCCTCTTCCTGAATACCGTGAGTATTGCAGTACTCTACCAAAATCATAAAGAAGTCACAAAGTCTCATGCTAATAGTCAACAGCATCTCATGAGGAGGATGTGATCATTTTTATGTAGATGAGACAACCAGGGATTTAAATACTAGACTGCAGAAACACATGTATGCATATGGAGTCCATGACACACAATGCATGCATGATCAACACATCATGAATTAGAATCCAGCAAATCTTATTTACCAAGAAAGCAACAAATCCAAACAAGGCTGCCAATGTATACCTCACCAACACCATAAGTAAAATAGAGAAATGTGCACCTTATCAAAACCAATTGAACACGATTTTGAATCAACATAGGTAATATAATCTCATAACCTGATCCCCCAGATCCAGACCTCACCCAGCATTGCCTGACCTCCAGACATGAGTCTCACCTAACCTTCATATGCTGCTGATTTTGTGTGTTCATTGTACTTTATAGCCCTCAGTTTAGTGAAATGTCATGCAAGTTAAGGGTTTTGCTATCTGAATAAGTATAAACGAAAATTGAAAAAACAAGGTGCTAAAGAAGTATGCAAGAGAAGGTAATCTTAATAGAATTTTTAAAAATGATCCAAGACAAGTAAAAATGCATTTCTGAAACTGCAGTTATGCAGTGTACATATGAGATAATCATATAGACAAACAATAAAATGTAAAAGATTTGAGTAATATGAAATTAAGACATTTTATACAGCTAGGGTTTAAGTGATGAAATACTAGTACTATTCTAGAGTAATAAGAAGTCAATCATCAAAGCAGAAAGTGAGTGGCAGACTAACCACATTGCCTGGAGATCTTGATGCTCAGTCAAGTACTTGGTAATATGGTCACATGAACCTGTTAGAATATTAATAACTCCTCCAGGAAGGTCTGATGTCTCCAGAACCTGAAAAGACATTGTATATCATAATTAAAAAAAAGTATACAACATATTAAGAGTATTTTTTTAACACTGGCTGCTTCCCACTGACAGGGTGACTCAAAAAATAAGAAACCCTTTCACCATCATTCATTCCATCAATTTTCATACTAAGATAAAAAAAAAGACATGCAACAAATTATCAATCAAGAAATTAAAGCTTCTGCCCTCAGGGAGATGGCCAGTGTACTGTATACATAGAATGGGCAATATAAAATTATAATTTTGGTGACTAAATATAATATACTACCTTATGGCCCAGTCCTTTTCATGACTGGTAATATACAGAATTTTTTGTGCTCTGTAATACTGAATTCTGATGCATCTAAATACAGAACAGTAGGTTATTTCCAATAAAACCTACCTGGTATAGAGACAAGGCTACAGTTGGATACTTCTCACTTGGCACTACCACTACAGCATTTCCACGAGCAACTGCAGGAGCAACAAGAGAGACAAAACTTAGGAGAGGAGCTATATCAGGACATGCCACACCTATTATTCCCATTGGCTCATGAATCTTCAGTACAGTGCCATACAGTTGAGTTTCTTGAACATCACCACCATATTTGTCACAAAAAGCTGCCCAGTGAAAGAGTCTAGCCACTGTAGCATCCACCTCCTGAGCAGCAGTTTCTGTACTCTGACTTGTCAGTGCTACCAAGTGATCTATAAACTCCTGACGTCGCTGCTCCAGATTTTCAGCCCAGTAAAAGAGAATTTGAGACCGATTAAATCCCGTTCGTTTCTCCCATGCAGGTTGTGCCTTGCTTGCTGCTTCTGCTGCATTGCGAACATCCTTTCTGAAAATAAAAGATCAAATTTTATACACTTATTACCATAGTACTGCATGCAGTACTTTATATGATTTTTTTAACACTCGGCGGCTTCCCACCGAGGCAGGATGACCCAAAAAGAAAGAAAAAACTTTTATCATCATTCAACATTTTCACCACTACTCATACATAATCACTGTCTTTGCAGAGGCACTCAGATACGACAGTTAATATGTCCCTCCAAACTGCCAATATCCCAAACCCCTCCTTTAAAGTGCACGCATTGTACTTCCCATTTCCAGGACTCAAGTCTGGCTAACCAGTTTCCCTGAATCCCTTCACAAAATATTACCCTTCTATAAATGATACATCTTTACTAAAATGGGACTAAATTTTAAAATGTCATTCATCATAGGATTGTGTTAATTTACTATTCATGTTGATAATTCCAAAATATTTTTTGTTAGTTTTTTCACTTTTAGTGAACTTCTAATTGGTCATTCTATCTCTTCATCTTTTGTCTTCTACTTTTAATAAATTCAGTTATCTCTTATCAAATAAAAAATTCTACCTTGAACTCTATGGGCTGAATCTGTTCAAATATATATTAACATTTTGCAATAATTCTGATTCATCTATTTTGCTTAAATAATTTGCATTTACAATTAAAATAATTTGATTAGACTTTGGTATATAATTTATATAAATTAGAAAATTATTTGAGCAAGCTCTGATCCTTGAGGTATTTCCTGGTGATGCTGCCTCAAAATGGCATATACATGTACTGCACAACTGTACAATATGTGCATGTGTCTGTGTACATATACATGTAAAAACTTGAATATTAGGGTAAAAAAAAAAAAAAATGACTATTGTCCTACCTGTTGCTTTCTCCAACAAGGGCAAAAGCTTTACCCTTGGCATCGCTGATCACACGGCAGTAGTTGGCATCTGGACGTTTCTGAGCCCCACCATAATACAACTTATATGTTCGATCTACTTGTGGTAGTATTCCATCAACACTAACAATCTGCAAGTTTTAGATGAATCATTTTTTTTTAAACACGTCGGCCATCTCCCACTGAAGTAGGGTAACCCAAAATAAAAAACACTTTTGCCATCATTCACACAATATCACTGTCTTTGCAGAGGTGCCCAGATATGACAGTTTAGATGTCACTCCAAACAGCCAATATCCCAAACCCCTCCTTCAAAGTGCAAGCATTGTACTTTCCACCTCCAGGACTCAAATCCTGCTAACCAGTTTTCCTGAATCCCTTAATAAAATATTACCCTGCTCACACTCCAACAGCTCGTCAAGTCCAAAAACCATTCGTCTCCATTCACTTCTATCTAACATGCTCACACATGCCTACTGCATGTCCAGGCCCCTTGCACACAACCTCTTACCCCCTCCCTCCATACTTTCCTAAGACAACCCTTACCCTCCTCCCCTCCACTACAAATTTATACACCCTCCAAGTCAACCTATTTTGCTCCATCCTCTGTAAATGACAAAACCACTTCAATAACCCCTCTTTAGCCCTCTGAATAATACTTTTAGTAACTCTACACTTCCTCCTAATTTCCACACTACGAATTATCTGCATAATATTTACATCACACATTGCCCTAGACATCTCCACTGCCTCCCACCTTTCTTGCTGCAGCATTCACAACCCATGCTTCACACCCATATAAGAATGTTGGTACCACTATACTCTTGTACGTTCCTTTCTTTGCCTCCTATGAGGAAGTTTGAATAATTAAGGCAATATGACCTTTCACATTATAAAATGAATTACCTCAGGTTTTATAGGGTGATGCTGAACATCTGGTTCCTTGTTAGATCATTAGCTTAAGCAACATGTCTTCCATAGCTCAGCCTCAGGTTAGATAGCTGGATTAATATAAACACTGGTTTCACATGATTAAATTTTTAAGTGTGGGTATTATCTGGTGCTGGATGCTAGACACCCTCCTATTTGTCAATATTTTTATTCAAATATGATGACCAAAGCTGCATGCAATATTCTAAAACAGGCTGCATTAATGGCTTGCACAGTAAGAGCATGAATAATAATCAATACTATAATAAACTAAAGTTCTGTTGCTCTTTCTTGTGGCCTAAGCAGCAAATGCCAGATTGCTTTACAAATGTATAGGCTGCCAAGATCACCAATGACTCATCTCTACCACCTCTGCCCAGCAAAAGGTAAATAACCTTGTTTATGGAAGGGAAATGCAGTTAACATTCACAAAAAGACCTGGGTACTGGTAATAAATACAGACCAGTGTCACTATTGTCAATCACTAGTAAAATTTGTGAAAAAAAAAAAAATCACTAACATGAGACTGGCTATATAGCATCAGAAAAGCTTGTGCTAAACCTAATTTCTTGCTATATAGTAGAGAGGTTTAACATCAGCTGGTCAATGAACCAAAGATCAATATGTAGTTGCATAAGACATTTTGATACCTTTGTTCAGATGTCACTAAGGCCTCCAAGTAAAACTACAACCAGTAGTAGAATCTGATACAATTTCACACCTGAACAACTACTTCAATTACTTAGGGAAATTTTTAATAATGCAGTATCTACAAGTCAAGTAATTAGTGCCAAACCTTGGAAAAGAACACCTTTGTACAGTTCAGGACATTTATTAAAGGAAATATTTTACCATGAGTGGCTTCATCAGTCCTAGGACTCTTGATACCACTCATGGCAAAATATTTCTTGTAATAAATCTCCTGAACTGTACCCAAGTGTACTTTTCTGCAGTTTGTAGTATCAAATCAATACCAGATCAGTTCCAAATGTTTGAAACATACCCAGTCACTCAATTTTTAAAATATATAGTGTATTTTCATAACACTGTACTCACCAATTTTCAAGAACATATCACATACTTCTTGTGAGAATCTACCAGATAATTTTCTTTAATGCAAATTAATTAGTAAAGCAAATGTAGACTAATGATAAATTTGAAGGAAAACACTAAATTATCAAACCTGAGGTGTGGCTGTATTGAGTGAAGGTCGGTCTGCCATGTAAGAAGCACCAAATTTTTTAAAATCTAATTCAGGAGCCTCAAAACTTAAGCGACTTTGCCATGAAGGTTTCACATACTCAAAGAGACCTGTAAAAGGATTGTAAAAAAATACAATATTAATTTTACAATAGAGATTATCAAACATTTAAAAAAAGAAATCCTTTTATTGCTACTGAGCTTTTTCTTGCTGATACCCTCTACATCTATGAATGCCTAATGGAATCTTGGCACAGAGAATATCCTGACTTTCTGCTTACAGCACAAAGCCTTCATAGTCGACAGAGCTTACTCTAAGATTAACCACCACTACTACTACTACCACTATTACTTCACTGCACATCAAACCTGATTACTACCTCCAGTCAACATATTATATCTCCACTAGCAAGCCCAGCCCATGCTTATATCACTTCATTGCTCCATAACTATTTCCTTAATGCAAGTCTCCTTTCTGATGTGTCTGTATTATCTTAATAATGACCCTGGTGGACAAAATGTTTCTCAAATAAAGCTCCCTAGATAATGCACATGTGTCTTATTCAACAATATCCTACCTCAATTATAGTGATCAAAACTACCACAGCACCCAAGATTAGAGGGTCTCAAACTGAGGCACGGGTCCCCCAGGGGTATACGAATGGATGTTCAGGTGGTAAACGAGTGAGCTATTACAATTTGTTGTGTTGCAACTGTCATTAATAATTTTTTAAACATTTATGTTCAGTAATTATTGATGAACGTAAAGTTCCTAAATATTGAGACAACCTTTCACTGCATAGTATACCCTCAAAGGAAGTTCCTAATGTCAGTGATGGCTCTTGATCCAAGGAATTGGCCATGCCATCCCCTTTCTTGGATCAAATCTGAATCCTTCTCATTCCCCCATGTGCTATATGACCCTTACAGTTCATGCAACACCTGACAATACACTATCAATGACAGTTGTATTTAAAATGAAATACAGTATTTTGCTGTACAATATAGGATTCCATTTTGGCATGCTACTAGGCTGTTCCAGTTTGACTCACCGGCGCAGTCCCGGCCTGGGTCGTGTCCATGAGGTGACCCGGCTACTAGGCTAGCATGACCCATTTGCTGGCATAAATATTCAACCTTGTCTTTATTCTAGGCAAACAAAACTTGTCAAAATATATTTGCAGTTTATACCTAAATTTGCATCTTTATTTAAAAATATAGATTCTATTAATTTAATATAAAAATTACATAAATTTTTGTAAGAATACTGTCATGCTGCATGTAGCTATTCACAGTAACAATTCATGTATAAATACATAAAGCTTTTATATTGCAAGTTTGTCTTTTTTTTTTCTCTTTATGACTTATACTGTTGTACAGTGAAGTTATGTATATTGTTCCGTCTGCATGTCTTTAACTCAGAGGTGTGTGGTTAATAATACAAAATGAAAAGGGTACACAACTGACATTATTTTGGGAACCACTGACCTAGATTATAGTAATACTGTAATATTGAGGGAAATGAAGCAATTTTAGCAAATACTATAGATTGAGAATAACTTGGATCAGAATTCAGATATTTTTTCCAATAAATCCTAAAATTCTGTTTGCATAATTTACTTCCTGAATACTGTATACTAGCTTCAAATTACTGGCCACTATTACTTCCAAGTCTTTTTCCATTTAGTTTTCCACAGCTCCTTTGGTGTTCATCTCATAGCAGCCTATTTTATTTTTTCTTCAGTTTAGGTAATCCCAATTAATAACATTCCAATGTACAGTGGACCCCCGAGTAACGAACAAAATTCATTCCAGAAGCCTGCTCAAGTGCCATTACCGAATGAATTTACTCCCTTAAGAAATAATGTCAAGTAGGTTAGTCCATTTCAGACCCCCAAAAATACACTTACAAAAGCACTTACAATATTATACTTACATAATTGTACGATTTCCGGGGTATTCGTTACTCGGGGGTCCACTGTATACCCTTTCTATACACTAGCATGACGTATAAGATAAATAAAAGAAGTTGGGAGGTTAAATATTAGCCGTGAAACCCCTTCCTTTCCTGGAGGAATTGACAAGGCAACTATGTCACAGAAAGCTTCCAAATGATGCACCACATGCCCCTAAAGTTCAAAGTGTTGGACAAGTAACCCTTTAAGCCAGGATGAGTCGGGCAAATCCTAAACAAGTATAGAAGGAAGCTGAAATTGGCCATGTAACCTATGTTAACATAAATTGCATGGCATTACTTAAATATACTATACAGTAACAATAAAATGTTCCTTGTTAATATTATCAGCTTACCTTCTTTACCCCCATCCCGCCCAAAGCCACTCTGCTTGTATCCACCAAAGCCAGCAGCAGCATCAAACATGTTGTGGCAGTTAATCCAGACAGCACCTGCCTATGGAGAATTAAAATATGTATACAAATATAGTCCACTGCTGAACAACATTTTGATCAACATTATTTTAAATAAAAAATGCATTCAGGAGGGAACAAACTTGCTGACTGACTACTTTTCCCCTCATTAAGCAATAAATGTCAAACAAGTTCATCAGAATTTGGAGTACTCGTAGGATGAATAAACATGTTTACCCAGCTCAATTATGAAATACATAGTATGCAGGGATTTTCAGTGAATAAGGTGATAAAGAAAGACTAATTATTTATGATTATAAATTGAGAAAGTAATGTAATCTAGGAACAAGTGAAATTTAAAGATTACTAATATTATCTAAGTCACTATTTATGTCAACAGAGTAATGCAGTCCAATGTCACAAAAGTAGTAAACTTAGAAGCAGTAGCACACACTATGAGCATCAATCTTCAATATTCCTTATTTGTCAGAGTTTATGGATTTGGAGAACATATAGTCTAGATAAATTCATAATCTATGATATAGCACGTAAGGAAAGTAGTTTGTTGGATTATGTATTGGTGGATAAAAGGTTGATGAGTAGGCTTCAGGATG
Source organism: Cherax destructor (assembly GCA_009830355.1). NCBI lineage: Eukaryota > Metazoa > Arthropoda > Malacostraca > Decapoda > Parastacidae > Cherax > Cherax destructor. Next base: position 25,484 of record WNWK01020020.1, on the reverse strand, counting down.
TACATGTTTATAGAGGGGCAACGGATATATCAGATCATTATTTGGCTGTAGCTACAGTTAGAGTAAAAGGTAGATGGGACAAAAAGAAAATGGCAACAGCAAGTAAGAGAGAGGTAAAAGTGTATAAACTAAGGGAGGAGGAAGTTAGGGTGAGATATAAGCAACTATTGGCAGAAAGGTGGGCTAGTGCAAGTAGGAGTAGTGGGGGGGTTGAAGAGAGTTGGGATAGTTTTAAAAATGCAGTATTAGAATGTGGGGCAGAAGTTTGTGGCTATAGGAGGGTGGGTGCAGGAGGAAAGAGGAGTGAGTGGTGGAATGAAGAAGTAAAGGGTGTGATAAAAGAGAAAAAGGTAGCTTATGAGAGGTTTTTACAAAACAGAAGTGTTAATAGAAGAGCAGAGTATATGGAGAGTAAAAGAAAGGTGAAGAGAGTGGTGAGAGAGTGCAAAAGAAGAGCGGATGAAAGAATGGGAGAGGCTCTGTCAAGAAATTTTGCTGAAAACAAGAAAAAAATTTGGAGTGAGATAAACAAGGTAAGAAAGCCTAGGGAACGAATGGATTTGTCAGTTAAAAACAGAGTAGGGGAGTTAGTAGATGGGGAGCTGGAGGTATTGGGTAGATGGCGGGAATATTTTAAGGAACTTTTAAATGTCGATGAAAAAAGGGAGGCCGTAATTTCATGTACTGGCCAGGGAGGTACAACATCGTTTAGTTGAAGAAGAGCAGGATGTATGTGTGGGGGAGGTGCGTGAGGCATTACGTAGAATGAAAGGGGGTAAAGCAGCTGGAATTGACGGAATCATGACAGAAATGTTAAAAGCAGGGGGGGATATAGTGCTGGAGTGGTTTGTATTTTTGTTTAATAAATGTATGAAAGAGGGGAAGGTACCTAGGGATTGGCAGAGAGCATGTATAGTTCCTTTATATAAAGGGAAGGGGGATAAAAGAGAGTGTAAAAATTATAGGGGAATAAGTTTACTGAGTATACCAGGTAAAGTGTATGGCAGGGTTATTATTGAAAGAATTAGAGGTAAGACAGAGAGTAGGATTGCAGATGAGCAAGGAGGCTTTAGAGTGGGTAGGGGATGTGTAGATCAAGTGTTTACAGTGAAGCATATATGTGAACAGTATTTTAGAGAAAGGTAGAGAAGTTTTTATTGCATTTATGGATTTAGAAAAGGCATATGATAGAGTGGATAGGGGAGCAATGTGGCAAATGTTGCAAGTGTATGGAATAGGTGGTAAGTTACTGAAGGCTGTAAAGAGTTTTTATGAGGATAGTGAGGCTCAGGTTAGGGTGTGTAGGAGAGAGGGAGATTGCTTCCGGTAAAAGTAGGTCTTAGACAGGGATGTGTAATGTCACCATGGTTGTTTAATATATTTATAGATGGGGTTGTAAAAGAAGTAAATGCTAGGGTGTTGGGGAGAGGGGTGGGATTAAATTATGGAGAATTAAATGCAAAATGGGAGTTGACACAGTTACTTTTTGCTGATGATACTGTGCTTATGGGAGATTCTAAAGAAAAGTTGCAAAGGTTAGTGGACGAGTTTGGGAGAGTGTGTAAAGGTGAACATAGGTGTGTAAAGGTGAACATAGATAAGAGTAAGGTGATGAGGGTATCAAACGATTTAAATAAAGAAAAATTGGATATCACATTGGATAGAGGGATTATGGAAGAAGTAAATGTTTTCAGATATTTGGGAGTTGATGTGTCAGCGGATGGGTTTATGAAGGATGAGGTTAACCATAGAATTGATGAAGGAAAAAAGGTGAGTGGTGCATTGAGGTATCTGTGGAGACAAAAAACGTTATCCATGGAGGCAAAGAAGGGAATGTACGAAAGTATAGTGGTACCAACACTCTTATATGGGTGTGAAGCATGGGTTGCAAATGCTGCAGCGAGGAGGAGGCTGGAGGCAGTGGAGATGTCCTGTCTAAGGGCAATGTGTGTGTAAATATTATGCAGAAAATTCGGAATGTGGAAATTAGGAGAAGGTGTGGAGTTACTAAAAGTATTTGTCAGAGGGCTGAAGAGGGGTTGTTGAGGTGGTTTGGTCATTTAGAGAGAATGGATCAAAGTAGAATGACTTGGAGAGCGTATAAATCTGTAGGGGAAGGAAGGCGGGGTAGGGGTCGCCCTAGAAAAGGTTGGAGGGAAGGGGTAAAGGAGGTTTTGTGGGCGAGGGGCTTGGACTTCCAGCAAGCATGTGTGAGCGTGATAGATAGGAGTGAATGGAGATGAATGGTTTTTGGGACATGACGATCTGTTGGAGTGTGAGCAGGGTAACATTTTGTGAAGGGATTCAGGGAAACCAGTTAATTGATTTAGTTGGACTTGAGTCCAATGCCTGCACTTTAAAGGAGGGGTCTGAGATAGTGACAGCTGGGGGAGGGACTTTTCTCAGCTGTCGTATCTGAGCTCTTCTGCAAAGACAGTGATTATGTATGAGTGTGGTGAAAGTGTTGAATGATGATGAAAGTATTTTCTTTTGGGGATTTTCTTTCTTTTTGGGTCACCCTGCCTCGGTGGGAGACGGCCGACTTGTTGAGAAAAAAAAAAAAAAAAAAAAATTCATAATGAAATGATATGTGGTAGAATTATTTTGAATACTCCTTAATAACATCAAACATCCTGACTGATGTGAAGTAAACTTTTGCTGTTGTCTGAAATAAATGGCAGCCATTCAATGTCTTTTGTATTTTACTTAACCCTTTCAGGGTCCAAGGCCATTTTTGGAAGGGGTGCGCCAGTGTCCAAGAATTAAAAAAAAAAAAAAAAATTCTTATTTTTTCTTATGAAATGGTAGAGAATCTTTTTCTGAAGGTAATAAAACAAAAAGTACGAAATTTGATTGAAAATTTACGAAATTATGCTCTCGCGAATTTTGATGTGTCAGCGATATTTACGCATCGGCGATTTTGCCGACTTTGACTCCCATTTTAGGCCAATTACATTATTCCAGTTGACCAAATTCTTAGCTATTTCACTAGTACATATTACTTCTATTCTATCAATTGAGCACAAGAAATTGCCCAGTCAACTGTTTCAACTACAAAATAAAGTGATTGGAAATTGGTAATTTAGCCAATTTAACTCAAAGTTCAAAATATTCCAATTTCAAAATAGGGTGCAGAATAAACAATGCAGGCATTCCTGGCACTAAACGAACATTTCCTCTGTTCATTAGTTATGTTTTCAGTCTTTACAAATGAATTCCATTTTTATTTTTTATTCACAAAATGAATTTTTATTCAAACCAAAAAATGGAAGATTTACTGTTATGCAATATTGTAATAATTGTACAAATAATATCACCACATTTGTGAACGTATATTAGACCCACCAGCTGGCGCGTATTAGACGTGTGAGGTCATTTGTTTACTCTTGAACATCGGCAAAAATTTAACATATCCGCTATTTTGAGCTCAGTTTCAAGCCATTTCCAGTACTAAAACCAATCAAAATCATCTCTATATCTGTAATATATCTTCATTCTATCAAATGGGACCAAGAAATCGCAAATACAACTATAAAAAGTATATGAAAAAACACTGCAAAGTCGCTGTTTTAATCGAAAATTACGGTTTCAGTTTTTTTCTCTCATTTTGCACTGTGTGCTGCAGGATTTATTTTATGTGGTGCACACTTACCACATAGATGTATTGTCTCATATCTACGCCCAAATTTACCGCTCAAAGCTTATCTAAGTGAGCTGAGCTCATGACGCAGAACTACGGCACGGACTCTGAAAGGGTTAATAACTGTTGCCTTTAGGAGATGATCACACTTGATAACAAAATGAAATGGCTCAAAATTTTCCACATGAAAGTATATTTGACATTTTGATATGGTTGATACTTTCCAAGAAAATAAACTATACAGTGGTACCCCGGTTTACGTAATTAATTCGTTCCAGAATGCTGTCCAAGTGCCGTTACCAAACGAATTTGTTCCCATAAGGAATAATGTAAATTAGATTAGTCCTTTTAGACCCCCAAAAATACACTTACATAATTGTTCGAGTTTGGAGCAGTACGTAAACCGGGGGTCCACTGTACATATAAGAATAGATACAGTGGTACCTCGACATACGAGCAGCTCCCAACTCGAACAATTATGTAACTATTTCTGTAAGTGCTCTTGCAAATATATTTTTGGGGGTCTGAAATGGATTAATCTAATTTACATTATTCCTTATGGGAACAAATTCGTTCAATATCGGCACTCAAACAGCCTTGTGGAGCGAATTAAACTCGTAACCCAAGGTACCACTGTATGTACTTGGAAGTATAAACTTCCAAGTACCTATTCTTATATCTTCCCTTAAGAAAGGTTTCTTGATAATGATGAGGGGCTCTTGATTTAAGGAATTGAATCCAAATGCTTTCCATTTTCCCAGCTGTACAATCCCAGTGGTTTAGTGCTTAGTTCTAATTGTAATACAGCTTCTCCTCACTTAATAATGGAGTTCTGTTCCTAAGACCACATCAGTAAACGAATTCATCGCTAAGCAAGAAGCATGCTATAATGGTAGTGGGTTTGTGTCAACCATCTTTGATATAGTTTTAATGTCACCTTTTCACCATTTATAACATTTTTAGTATATTTTTAAAAGTTTATACAGTAGTGTACTGTATATTGTAATAAAAAGAATAGAGGAAATCAGTTTTAATATACATTATTTAAGTATGCATACTGGTCAGAGAGCCCGTCATAAGTCCAAGTCGTCGGTAAATGAGTACGTTGCTAAGTGAAGAGAGGCTTTAATAATAATCCATTTTCCCAGGTGCTGAACAACCCTACTTGTTTAGTGCTCTCACAAATGTAATGCTAATTTTCTTATGTTTAAACCTGATAAGTCACCCACACAAAATAAAAAAAAGAACATACCTTGATCATTTTGGCAGTTTCAATAGCAAGAGTCATCTGTTCTGAGAAGACTGATGCACCTAGCCCATATATAGTGTTATTGGCCAAAGATATAGCTTCCTTGGCAGTTCTGAAAGGTAAACAAGATTGATAGTGTATTAGACATTTTACAAAGTTGCCAGTTTTTATTATAGGATAAAAAGACACTTAAAATTTGTTTAATATGTAAGCTGTTAATAAGAAAATACTTTTACAAGAAATATTAATCATGGAATCCATGTTTTGGTATTTTACAGTAATACCAATTACTGTACTATACTACACTGCATTGCATTCATGCTTATAGTACAGTAATCATAATTCTCCATTTACTAAATTTCCATATACTACTACAATATTTAGTATTATCAGTTTGAATTTACTAAACCACTGAGGCAGAGGATGAGTGACAGGGGGCGATGCAAGTGGTACTGCAACAGGGGGCGGTGGGAGTGGTACTGCAACAGGGGGCGGTGCGAGTGGTACTGCAACAGGGGCGGTGCGAGTGGTACTGCAACAGGGGTGATGTGAGTGGTACTGCAACAGGGGGTGGTGTGAGTGGTACTGCAACAGGGGGTGGTGTGAGTGGTACTGCAGCAGGGAGGTGGTGTGAGTGGTACTGCAGCAGGGAGGTGGTGTGAGTGGTACTGCAGCAGGAGGGGATGGACTGCAGGGAGTGTGGAGTGGTACTGCAGCAGGGAGGTGGTGTGAGTGGTACTGCAGCAGGGAGGTGGTGTGAGTGGTACTGCAGCAGGGAGGTGGTGTGAGTGGTACTGCAGCAGGGAGGTGGTGTGAGTGGTACTGCAGCAGGGAGGTGGTGTGAGTGGTACTGCAACAGGGGGTGGTGTGAGTAGTGCTGCAGCAGGGGGTGGTGTGAGTAGTGTTGCAGCAGGGGGTGATGTGAGTGGCATTGCAGCAGGGGGTGGTGTGAGTAGTACTGCAGCAAGGGGTGGCATGAGTGGTACTTCAGCAAAGGGTGGTGTGAGTGGTACTGCAGCAGGGGGTGGTGTGGCATGGCAATGGGGCATTACATAACAGTAGTGGGTGATGTCAAAGCTGGAGGGAGTAATGTGATTGGCAAGACAGCAGGGAATGATGAGGATGGCAACACAGAAGAGGTATGAAAGGGTAGTGGGGGTGGCAAAACAGGTGAAGCAGCTGGTAGTAGTGATGTGAGAATATGAGTGACCAACAGCAAGGAAAGTTGCAAGGCAACAAGGAGTGGGAGTGGGGTGTTGAGAGTCAGTGTGGAATTACCAGTGGAGCAGCAGAGGTGTCTGTCAGTCAGTTATGTAGCCACCATACTTGTCACTTGAATTATTTCCATTACCAAATGCTCCCTTTTGCCAAAATTTTTGCAAAAAATATTTTGGAAAATCACATCTAATAAACACTAATAATACTTTAGTATGTGCTTCAGGAAGTAGTACAAAACAAAAGAAAGTATGCTGTATAGTGTAGTTACTGTATTGTAAAGTGTTTCAAGATAAGTACTAAATCTCTACCTCACTACATTCTATCCAATGTCTTTTATCGTCCTATCTGTTTAAACAGATTTATATACTATCTCAGTGCCAGAATATTACTGTAGAAAATTAAGATTTAACCAAACTTACCTAAATGGCATGGCTATAAGAACAGGGCCAAATATCTCTTCCACAACTGTGCGGGATGTAGTTCCTACACCAGTAATTAAGGTTGGTGGGTAGTAACAGCCTGATGGCGCATCAACTTGAAACACCTTATAAAATTCATTGGACAAGAACAAGGTTAACTATTTTTAGTGCAATATTGTATATCAGTGTCTCTTCCCTATGTGACTAAAATAGAAGTAGCCTCACACACACATGTAAAAACAGATAAAGCTTGGAATCAGGAAGACATGCATTAACACTCAGAAAAATGTTGCAAAACGTGGAAGCGAGTGAAATATAAAGGTACAGTTTTAGGGCAGGAGCAAGTGTAAATGAGAGGGGTTGGCTTGTTAACTGAACAAAGAGTGGCATGGTACAATTACTACTACGAGTCCTGGTCTCAAACCAAGCCGCGGGGGCACTGACCCCCGAAACCCTCTCCAGGTATATATACCATGGTCTAAGGTGCTTGTGTTTTATAATTCATGTTTACCAGGCTGAGCTGGTTAATATGACTGCATATTCACTGTATTAATAGAGAGGGGGCACAAAACGCTTTTTGACATCCCTCGTGTCTGTCTCACGCTATGCAAAAATGAATGCACATAAAGGGCCCAAAGATCTGGAACTCTTTGCCCGAAACAGCACGAGGTCCCCTGCCCACAAATTAATTTAGGACTACATACTCAAAAATCACCTCATCTCTCAATAACAACCATACCCACACTATGCTAAACTCTAACCAAATTTAAAGCAACTCTCCCAAATATTTTATTATCCCTCAATTATTAAGCCATTATTACAAACTTAAAAATGTATGTTTGTATCATAAATTGTACTACGTACCTCATATTAATAATAGAGTAAAATATTGAATATTTGTAATCTACCACTCTCCACCTGTCTAGATTTAAGTAGTCTTTAAGTATTAGGTTAAATCTGCCCGAAATGCCTCGGCATGATAGTAGATTTCTTTGTACCAATCAAATTATGAAATGTAAACACACATTGTAACCTTAGCAAAGAAATAAAGTTTTGATTTTGATTTTTTGCAGAAAGAGAAAAGCAGAAGGAAAATCAATACATGATACTGTACTGTATATAAATATAATTACATTTTAATGTATGGTAACTTGCTTTAAAATACACTAGTGTTAATATTATATAAATAATGATTGATATAGAAACAGGGCAATGCTCACTAATGCAATACAGTGTACTGTTACATTATTCCTGAAGCTTAACTATCAAAATGACAAGTAGCTGGCATGGCTATAAACTCCTACCACCATTATCAAAAGCTTACCTCTGCTCCTTCCTTCTGAGCATCATCAACATACTCAGCAATAAATTTCTTTTGTGTTTCATCAATAATGGCACCCATATCCATGGTTTTGTCTAAGGATGAGCCAAGTCTAAGCGTCTTCATGCGCTGCTTCACTTTCTCAATAAATCTATCAAATACAGGCTCTTGGACCAAGAGACGTGATCCAGCAGAGCAAACCTGAAATTTTAATATCAAACAAATAAAATAAAAAATACAAAGAAGAGTATACAGTATATTCAAACTTTAATTTCTAGATCAAACACAGTAAAAAATACATATGATCAAGCCAGGATTCAAACAATCTTTCAACAATTATCTACTGTGCCTGCAGATTTGGCATTGTACACTGGAGAGTGTTCTGATTTGGTAGTGAGGTGTTTTCATGCATGCATATAGGACCTAACAAGCTGTTGAATGTGAGCAAGGTAATATTTTGTTACAGGATTCACGGAAACCAGTTAGCCGGACTTGAATCATGGAGGTGGGAAGTACAGTGCCTGCACTCTAAAGGAGGGGTTTGGGGGTAATTACTGTTTGAAGGGACATCCAAACTGTTGTATTTGCAAGCCTCTGGCAAGACGGTGATGGTGTCTACCTTGGTGGTAGACAGCCAACATGCTAAAAAGAAAAAAATATAGGAATGTAATCGCACATTGATCAACACTTTTCGCAATAATGACTTACAGTGTAATTTATATAGTACAGTGGACCCCCGAGTTACGATCATAATTCATTCCAGAAGGCTGCTCAAGTGCCATTACCGAACGAATTTTCTCCCTTAAGAAATAATGTCAAGTAAGTTAGTCCATTTCAGACCCCCAAAAATACACTTACAAAAGCACTTACAATATTACACTTACATAACTGTACGATTTCCGAGGTGAACGTAACTCGGGGGTTCACTGTATATGGCTTGCCAGATGGAACAAATAAGAACTGCCATATAAGCAGTAAATATAATTTGATTAGGCATAAATCCTAAGTAAAATACATACATACATACATACACTAAAATAGCTATAATACTCCCAGTGGGGTCGTTAGGAGGGAGGGGGGGCACCCCAGGTGACACCATCAAGGGGTGACACCATAGAGCCTCTAAAGGTGACACTAATGCCCAAAACAGTGCTGCACCAACATAAGAGAAAAATCCTTCGTTTCTATATAGCCTCTTATTTGATTACAGAGTACAAATAGGCCTATATAGGGAAAATCATTGATTTTGACGATGTGATAGATGATTTTGCAGGATTGAAGGCAAGGAAATGTAAGATCAGATTCACAGAGATGTTACCTGTACTCAAGGTCAAATCGGAACTAGTGTTTATCCGATATTGCAATGTTTTTCTTTATTTTTCAATTTTTTTTTTTTTTGGCATTGTTGAAGATGAATAAATGTAGGATCTCTTGCCTGTACTCAAAGTGGTATTTGAGTTTATGTTTCCTCAATATTACTACGATTATTTATTTTATCATTAATAAAGTTGAGAAGTATTCTCCTGTTCGGTTTATGGCTCTTAAATGTTCTCAATTGCTAAACATTAATCACTGGGCATGCAGTAGTGACGTATCTGGAGTTTACTCCCCCCACCCTTGGATTTCATGGGGGTGACACCAAAGATGCCGCCTCGGGTGACACCAACCCTAGCAATGCCACTGAATACTATCTACACGATTTGTATAAATTCAGTACAGGGAGTAACAAACTGATGATGAAAATTAACATAGGTTAAGTGTCACATAATGGAAGTGTAAGAAAGTGGTAACACCCTTTAAACAGTAAGTAAAGTAAGTAAAGTTTGAAGACAGAGAAAGAGCTCTGGAACTAATTACAGACAAAAAATTCTCAGTGGAAGTCAGCATAAATAAAGTGTGTAGTGAGAAGCTCAAAAGCTATACTAGAAAGTTTCAAAATAGCTTTTAGATATGCAGATGGTGTAAACCCGAGTTTCGTACTGCTCCCAACTCGAACAATTATGTAAATGTATTATTGTAAGTGCTTTTGTAAGTGTATTTTTGGGGGTCTGAAATGGACTAATCTAATTTACATTAATCCTTATGGGAACAAATTTGTTCGGAAACAGCACTCGAACAGCCTTCTGGAACGAATAAAGTATGAAACTCGGGGGTACCACTGTATATAAAAGAAAATGTCACATCATATTAGGCAAAAATAATACTGTATTGTATGCATCTGCAGTATGAAGTCTTCAAAAATACGTAATATAAAAATACAGATAAAATAGAGTCTAGATAGGCTATGAAAAAACAAAAACCTTAAAAAAAAATCCTTGGAAGAAAGGAAAAATATATAATAACCACATACATGTACAGTATAATATAGAAAAAGATGAGAAAATAGTCAAGGAAGATTCTTTCATCACATAAAATATATCAAGGGATCAAACAGCAAATTAAAAAATATACTGCACTTGTTTGAGCCTTTTACCATCTTGCATATATTACTGATTAATCAGGTCAGAAATTTCCTTGCACTCTCATCACAAATTTATCCATGTGTTCTACCCTGCCCACATAACTATCAGAATATTATAATGGACCTCTGTCCTCAATTCAAATTGTTATCACCATTACCCACATGCCTGATGGTCCTGGGAAGTATACACTTTTTGTCTAATAAAATAGGCTTTTGAAGTGACATTCAATACTGGCACTTCAAAACCTCACAAAATTCAATAGTTTTTTTCCTCACATTCCATAATTTAAAACTCCCAAATTGAAAATGTCATTTTTTTCCCTATAAAGTAACACACTCATTCCACTGAAATTCTTTTTTGAACAGTCCCATATGCATAATGCACATTTTTGCATTTCCCCAACACAAAGCTCTTTGTATAGTTATTTCTTTATGGAGGTCAATTATAATATCAAATTTCCTCTTTACCTGTCCTTGATTAAACCAGATGGCATCAACTACACCCTCAACAGCTGAGTCAAGGTCCGCTGAATCAAACACAATTATGGGGCTCTTGCCTCCTAGTTCTGTGCCAAGAAAATAGAATTAAATATCAATGTTTAATAAAGAAAATTACTTTCCAGTGGAAGCACTTACACTTGCCTACAATGATGACCTAGCCTTCTCTTACCCCACTGCTCAACACAAAACTCCAACTTTCTCCACAAAGCCATGATATGCATCAATGATATTTTATGCGTGGTAACAATGAAAAGTATATTTCTAATTAGGGTGTGACAAAGTAAAGGTATTGATCATATTGGCTGATTTTGATGGTATCAGTATCAGCTTAAAATAAGAGTGTCAGTATCAGCAAATTTTGAGGGATATCAGTGGGTAGCAGCTAATTTTGAAGGATATCAGTGGGTAGAAGCTAATTTGGAGGGATATCAGAATAAAGAGGAAATGTATAGAGGGGAATGGAACAAAGTAGAATGACTTGGAGAGCATATAAATCTGTTGGGGAAGGAAGGCAGGGTAGGGGTCATCCCCGAAAAGGTTGGAGGGAGGGGGTAAAGGAGGTTTTGTGGGCGAAGGGCTTGGACTTCCAGCAAGCATGCATGAGCACGTTAGATAGGAGTGAATGGAGACAAATGCTTTTTGGGACCTGACGAGCTGTTGGAGTGTGAGCAGATTAATATTTTGTAAAGGGATTCAGGGAAACCGGTTAGCCGGGCTTGAGTCCTGGAAGTGGGAAGTACAATGCCTGCACTTTAAAGACAGTGATTATGTATGAGTGATTGTGAAAGTGTTGAATGATGAAAGTTTTTTTTCTTTCTTTTTGGGTCACCCTGCCTCGGTGGAAAATGGCTGGCGTGTTAAAAAAAAAAACAGGATAACTTGCTGTCAACATTATTTCACCTTAATATAGTACACCTAAACTTTTTTAAGGTTTGTAAATGCTCATGATACAAATGAGTATGTTTTCAACAGCATTTCCCCAAAACAAAAATTTTCTTTATATTTTACTTTCTGTCTACATTAGTTATGCACTCTACCTTTTCTTCACCTGTATGATTATCACTCAAGATATAAAGGTAACCTAACAGATCTTCACAGCTGTTATAATAAACACTACATGTACAGTGGTCCCCCGCCTAACGAGCACCCCGGAAATCGTACAATTATGTAAGTACAGTGGACCCCCGAGTTTCGTAAAAACTTCCCTCCTGAAGTCTACTCAGCCCATTCAGACAATTTACTTCCTTAGGAAAATGTCACATAGGTTAGCCTATTTCAGACCCCAAAATACACTTCCACAAGCACTTACAATAGTATACTTAAATAATTGTACGATTTCCGGGGTTTACGAAACTCGGGGGTCCACTGTATAATATTTTAAGTGCTTGTGGAAGTGTATTTTTGGGGGTCTGAAATAGATTAACCTACATGACACTATTTCTTAAGGAAGTAAATTTGTTCGGTAATGGCACTTGAGCAGGCTCTTGGAATGAATTTTGCTCGTTAGGCGGGGAACCACTGAACAGTGGATCCCCGAGTTTCGTAAACCCCGGAAATCGTACATTTATGTAAGTATAATATTGTAAGTGCTTGTGGAAAAGTATTTTTTGGAGTCTGAAATAGACTAACCTACGTGACATTTTTCCTTAAGGGAGTAAATTCGTTCGGTAATGGCACTTGAGCAGACTTCAGGAGTGAAGTTTTTACGAAACTCGGGGGTCCACTGTATTAAGAATATTACAGAAATGCAGAAGGTATTACAGTATTACATGAAGACTAACCCAGAGAAATTTTCTTTCCAGTCCCTGCAGTTGCTTTTCTCAGGATCTGACCAACCTCAGTAGACCCTGTGAATCCAACCTTGTCAACATCTGGATGAGTTGCAAGCATGGAACCCATTGCACCCCCACCTGTTATTACATTAAACACTCCAGCAGGAAGCCTGAGAATATTTTTGAATATATTTATACTGCAGTCAAACAAAAAATGATAAACTGAAAAGAATTAAATTCATTATTATTGAAGATTGGAACACAAATTTCTACATATTTAACTCTAGCAGAATGTGATCACTTTCATAAGGAATGCTATCATAGGTCTAAAATTTAGTGTTGCCTTTTCTTATACATACTGAGAAATAAACTTGAACATTTGTTTCAAATTTCATCCTCAAAGGCTATCCAATTTATCTCTTTGTACATAATTAATATTCTCTATTAGAGTACAGCACTGAATAACAACTTTTATTTTTTTCAAAGTCAGCTTTCAGTGATAATTCTTAAATATCATACAAGCTCTTATCTAACATATCAAAGTCTTTACTACTATCCTTTTTAACAGAAAGATTACATACCCAGCCTCAGCACAGATTTCAGCAAAAAGAAGCGCCGACAAACGGGTATTTGTAGCTGGCTTCAAGACAACTGTATTACCCATGGCCAGAGCAGGACACACCTTCCATGCCAGCAGCATTAATGGGAAGTTCCATGGAACAATTGCACCAACGACACCTAAAGGAAAAATTAATATAAAGTATCTGTTCTTTCTTTCAACACACTGGTCGCATCCCACTGAGGCGGGGTGGCCCAAAAGGAAAAACGAAAGCTTATCCTTTTACATTTAGTAATATATACAGGAGAAGGGGTTACTAGCCCCTTGCTCCTGGCATTTCAGTCGCCTCTTACGACACACATGGCTTTTTTGATTAGCATGATTTCCATCCATCAATCTCAGTGATGTATACCAGAACAATGATTATTTTTATCTCTCAGCATGTAAGATAAACACAGAGAACTTTGGCATATTTCACACTCAAAACAAAACTAAACCAAGGTTTATGAGACAGCAACTATAGCATTAGTGGATTTTTTTTTTTTTAATACATCGGCCGTATCCCACCGAGGCAGGGTGACCCAAAAAGAAAGAAAATCCCCAAAAAGAAAGAAAATACTTTCATCATCATTCAACACTTTCACCTCACTCATACATAATCACTGTCTTTGCAGAGGCACTCAGATATGACAGTTTAGAAGTCCCTCCAAACTGCCAATATCCCAAACTCCTCTTTTAAAGTGCAGGCATTGTAGTACTTCCCATTTCCAGGGCTCAAGTCCGGCTAACCGGTTTCCCTGAATCCCTTCACAAATTATTACCCTGCTCACACTCCAACAGCTCGTCAGGTCCCAAAAACCATTCGTCCCATTCACTCCTATTTAACACGCTCATGCACGCTTGCTGGAAGTCCAAGCCCCTCGCCCACAAAACCTCCTTTACCCCTTCCCTCCAACCTTTACCCTGCGCCATAGCCGGGTCCATACACTTGCATCTCTATAGTGTGAGTTCAAGGCTTCCAACCCATGGCCTTACTTATTAGCCCGGCATATTGACGGGTACACATACACACTCGCGTCTCCCTTATTGGAGTTCATAGGTTCGAACCTAAAGCATTAACACTAGTATATATATTTAAGACAAAAAAACATTACGTATCTTTTTAATAACTCGGGTAATAGGTTGGTAGACAGCAACCACTTGGGGAGGTACTACCGTCCTACCACGTGAATGTAAAAAGGAAGCCTGTACGTATTTGTTTTACATGATGGTAGGATTGCTGGTGTCTTTTTTCTGTCTCATAAACATGCAAAATTTCAGGTACATCTTGCTACTTCTACTTACACTTAGGTCACACTACATATGCATGTACACATTTATGTATACACACTCATCTGAGTTTTCTTTGATTTTATCTTAATAGTTCTTGTTCTTATTGCTTCTCCTTTTATATCCATGGGGAAGTGGAATAAGAATCTTTCCTCCATAAGCCATGCGTGTTGTAAAAGTCAACTAAAATGCAGGGAACAATGGGCTAGTAACCCCTTTTCCTGTATAGCTTACTAAAAAGAAAAAGAAGAAAACCATCATTAGTGGATATACTGTAGTATATTATACAAGTTACTTAGTTCAATATATTTATTATGCACCCCATACCTATCTTTATTATGCACCTCTTACCTATCTTCTGGGTGGTAGTCAAGATTACAGAGGCATACAGTGGGTCCAGAGACTGGGTCCAAAGTTAGTTGTGAGTAAACTGCATTGATATGCACTGCTACTTACATAAATTATAATAGAACCTACCAATAGACTTCCATCCTATCATCTGAGAGTTCATCAACTGAGCCCAGCCAGCATGGTAGTAAAGGTGTCTGGCAACTAAGGGAACATCACAATCTCGTGTTTCTCGAATGGTCTTTCCATTGTCTAAGGATTCCAGTACAGCCAAGAGACGAGAATGCTTCTGAACATGACGAGCAATACTGAAAATCAAAGTACATTAATATTTGTAATTTCAGTACACAAAGATGCAAAATGCAAAATTAATTAGTTAAACAAAATTACCTTATCTTAGCACTGTATACAAAATATAAATACAGTGCCTACAAAAGAAAATCAAGCCAAAAATACAAAGAATTTGACAAATTTCAATGTTCCAAGGTTTTAATTTGCACTAGACAGCCTATGGGCAATATTACTGAGGCTGATCATGCATCAGGCAGCCCAGAGATATGGCAGCAGTGACTCCCACCTATGTCTCACCCTCAGGAGTGGCTGCACTTGTGTATACTTGACTCCCTATTTTGTACTTTCCAATTGCATGGAAGAGAAGGCTTCTCTTCTGACCCTGGCAAGAGAACACAGTTGTGAGAGCCAGGCAAGGTGGACAATCTCTGATAATATGCCTTCAAGAATTAAACAAGAAGTTAAAGGCAAAGTTGGGATGAACCAACATTAAGAAAAATACAGTAAGTTTTCAGTTCTTTGTTTCATTTCACCTTTTATTAATATTTGTCTTGTAAAATTATATAAAATGGTAAAAATGTTTACTACTACTTTTGCGTCGACTATTTCTTTTACAGGCACTGTAAATTAAATTTTATGAAACAGAAAAATCTGAAATATATACAGGCAGGCCCCATTTTACAGTGCTTCACTTTATAACATTTTGTTAATACAGTGGTTTTCAATTACACCCATTCTTTACTTATTCAGACTAAGTAAGTTTATTCAGGTGTATACACAAATACAGTTACACAGATTATCATACATAGCAGCATATGTGTAAAGAACCTAGGATAACCCAAAAAAGTCAGACAGAGTGACTTATTTCCATTGGGATCCTACAATAAATATATTCACCAATCACTATAAGCTAAGGACGAAAATATTTTAAGGTAAGTAATGCGAGTACTGTACAGTATATGCAGTTTTTAGGCCTAGCTATAGGAGTGCAAACATGTTATCAGGCTTTTATAAGAATTTAACCCTTAAACTGTCCACGCGTAGATATACGTTTACGTGCGTAGCTGACCGAATATTTTGAGAAAAAATAAATTGTTCTTTTTGTTGAAAATGAAGAGTGCATTTTGTTTGTCATTCCCACATTTTGTAATACTGCACACACTGAGTGCACAGACCCATTCTCTAATCTCTAGGCAACTCAGACTTATCGTGGCAAGGTTAAAAGCATTTGAAAAAAACGTAGATCTACGTTCGGAGCAGTACGCACGTGAACGTATATCTACGTGAGAACAGTTTAAGGGTTAAAAGTGAAAAAAGGCCATGATTTGCTTTACAGCAATTTTCGCTTTACAACGGTAGCCTGGAACAAAACAAAAGATTATTTCTTTGCAAAGATTACAATGTGTGTTTACATTTTATAATTTGATTGCTACAAAGAAACCCACTATCATGCTGGGGCATTTCGGGCAGACTTAACCTAATACGTGTACTTAAAGATTACTTAAGTCTAGACAGGTAAAGAGTGGTAAATTTCAAATAGTATACAATATTTTACTCTATTACTAATACTGGGTAGCCAAATTTTTTTTTAGTTAATAAGCTTTATAGTTTAATATAGACGAAACCTAACTTGCTGTATAAACGGGGCCCTCCTATATGTATGTACAGTGATACCCCGAGTTTCAGCCATAATTCGTTCCAGAAGGATGTTCGAGTGCCGTTACCAACGAATTTGTTCCCATAAGGAATAATGTACAGTGGTCCCTCACCTAACGAGTATTCCATATAACGAGCAAATCATGTAACGAGTGCTTTTTTTGCTAAATATTTCCCTCATGTAGCGAGCATTCCCTCGTGTAGCGAGCCGTACCAGACCTGTCCGCCTGCCCCACGCCTGCACAGGATGCCAGTCTAGCATTGTTTACCATTGAGAGAACATTACCCAGCGTGCTCTTTCAAACATTCACAATACTTTTGTTGTATTTTTTGGTGGTTTAGTGATTGTCACTGTGAAATAAGTCACGATGGATCCAAAGAAGCTTCCTAGTGGCACCCCTGTGGTAAAGAGAGTGAGGACCACCATCAAACTGAAGAAAGAAATTGCTTCACAGGAGGAGGGAAAGAGAGAGAGAGAAGGAGGTGCCTTCTTCAGTGCTTAAGGAAATTTGTTCCAAGTGGAACGATGTGCAAAGTTTTGTTGAAAAACACCACCCTGAGCAAGCTGAAATGAGCCATCTGTGCAACCACTTCAGTGACAGAGCCATGTTGCACTTCAGAAAAATATTAAAGAGTCGCCAGAAACAGAGGACTGTGGACAGTTATTTCACGAGGCAGGGATCCAGTGACTCTCAAGCTGGTCCTAGTGGCATTAAAAGAAAAAGAAGGGAAGTAACCCCAGTTATGATCACAATGTAATAAGCAGCTTGACAGTATGTCAATACAGTACTTTTCATACTGTACCTGTATAAGTAACGAGCTCTTGCATGGCCTGACAAAGAACTCCAAGACTTGAATGCTTCTTTAGCTGCAATAACAGCGTTATTTACATCCTCTTGAGTGCCCTGAATCGTCGATGCTAAGACAGTGC
Source organism: Cherax destructor (assembly GCA_009830355.1). Classification (NCBI taxonomy): domain Eukaryota; kingdom Metazoa; phylum Arthropoda; class Malacostraca; order Decapoda; family Parastacidae; genus Cherax; species Cherax destructor. Next base: position 7,789 of record WNWK01020020.1, on the reverse strand, counting down.
CTCGACAAGGGTCTTTTGTCTCGAATGTCTTCCTGTCATCTGGGTACACCCAAGTGTTGTTAATGAAGTGGCCAAATTTCCTGTCATGATCATCAAGCCAAGCCTGTAGGTTCACATAAAATATTGGTATAATAAAAATGTAAGATACATGTATAGTATAATCATTTATATAAAAACAATGCTCTTTTTTTGTGTAATGATTTTGTGAAATTTTCATATATGATTTATTTTTAATTTTGCAGGTCTTTCAAAATGGAGGGAGGGATTAAGGAGGAAGTGAATGTATATGTAGTACTGTATTTAGAGATTTAGGGGTAAGATAAAATGAGATTTTGTTTGGATTTTTAACCCTGGAGGGTTAGCCACCCAGGATAACCCAAGAAAGGCAATGCATCATAGAGGGACTGTGCCTTATTTCCATTAGGGTCCTCAATCTTGTCCCCCAGGATGTGGCCCACACCAGTCGACTAACACCCAGGTACCCACTTGAACAGGACAACAGGTGTAAGAAAATGCATCCAATGTTTCCACCCCTGCCAGGAATCGAACCCGGACCCTCAGTGTGTGAAGCGAGAGCTTTGCCAGCCGGGCCACGGGAAGGGGCGGGGATATGTCAAACAGATGGTTCCATGAAAGACTAGATAAACCACAGAAAAGATGAAGGAAAAAAAGGCTGGTGAAATGTGGAGGCATCTGTGGAAAGTAAGAAATTCATGTATGTATTAGAGTAAGTTTATTCAGGTATACACAAATACAGTTACATAGATTATCATACATAGCAGCATATGTGTAGAGAACCTAGGATAACCCAAAAAAGTCAGTGAGACTTATTTCCATTGGGGTCTTTTAATACCTTATTATTATACTATAAAGGAGATAATATCTTATTATACTACAAAGGAGATAATATATTATTATACTACAAAGGATATAATATCTTATTATTATACTACAAAGGAGATAATATCTTATTATTATACTACAAAGGAGATAATATCTTATTATAATATTATAATAGGAGATATACTAGGAATAAGGTAAAATTAGTTGTTTACATTTACATTAAGTAAGTTAGGGATTGTGCTAGTAAGTGTTGGAGGGAGGGTGTGGAAGTTACTTAATAAGATTTTGTTCGTATTTTTAACCTGGATGGTTAGCCACCCATGCTAACCCAAGAAAATTAGTGTCATCAAGGACTGTCTGATTTCCAATGGGGTCCTTCAGTCTTGTCCCCCAGGATGCGACCCATATCAGTCGACTAACTCCCAGGTATCTACTTACTGCTAGGTGAACAGGGGCAGCAAATGTAAGGAAACATGTCTAAGGTTACCACCCATGCCGGGGATCGAACCACGGACATTCAGTGTGTGAGGCGAGTGCGCTATTAACCCAGCCACAGGACAAGTTCCTAGGTTGTTTCTTACATTTGCACATAAAAACAATGTCCATGACAAAACCAGTCTAATAGCGGACATGTTAACATGGCACAGTAAAACAACTGTTAACGACCTAATAAAGTCCAATATACATTACAAAACAGTTGTTATATAATGCCCATTACCTCTTAACATATTTGTCAAGCTCACATAATTACCAGATAAGTTAATGACATACCTGAACCACACTCTCATCCTCAATAGCTGGGCCATATTCCATTGTATCAAAGATTTTTGATATAGAAATATTAGTGATAGAAGAGAGCTGCGCCTCGCCTGCCATCCTGACTGATAGTGACCATCAACTACCAGTGCAATATTATTGTACCTGTGGGGAGATACCTTAATTTGTAAGGCTCATACAGCACCAAGGTAATGTGAAGCAATCTGGTTTGATCCAAGGCAGTGGAGGATAGATCTAATTCTTTGGATCAAGAGCCCTTCACCTGCGTCAAGGACCCTGAAGTCGAGGTCAAATGAAACATTTGAACACAACCACCTGACGGAGTTAGTATAAGTTTTTATGTAGACCTCATATATAACTTGAAACTTTTACAATGATTTTGTATAGTAAATTGTGTAGAATTTGCCATATTATAACCTAATAAAGTCAATATGACTTATTTCCATTGTATTAATTGATAACATTTTGTCAAGTTCCCTCTCCATGCATTATTATAGTCTAACTTACTTGTTATATATTTAGTAATTAATAATAATAATCTTTATTTCTACAAGTACATGTACAAGGTATACAGGCCTAGCTGACATCAGTGACATACTACTATATAGAAAGCCCCTTGTTATGCAGAGCATTTGGGAAAATTAGGTAAATTTTATCCCCAGGATGCTAACCCTCCGGGGTTAAAAGTCCGAAGAAAATCTTATCTATCTTACCATGTACGTACTTGTAGAAATAAAGATTATTATTATTATTATTATTATTATTATTATTATTATTATTATTATTATTATTATTATACTACTACAAGTATTCGTTTCTTAAGTTTTGTCTGTATTAGGACAGAAGAAGCCACCTGGGGCGAAACGTTTCCTTAATAGATGTCTTGAACAATGCATTCGTCTTTCACCATAGGTCACTGGTTATTTTGGTTAAGATATGATAAGAATTTGTACGTCGGTTTACGTGCGGCCAGCAGTAAGAGCCTGGTTGATCAGGCCCTGATCCACCTCGAGGCCAGGTCACAGACTGGTCACAGACTGACCACATTCGGCTACATTTCTTTAATTAAAACTATCGAGGAATTAAAGCTACCTCACATGGATAATTTCATAACTTTAACTCAACTGAGAACACAGTGTAAAATTGAAGACGACTCATATATGTACAGTATAACTGGAATGAGCTAATTCAGAAAGGCCTAAAATGTGCCTAATGAATGAAGCTAGGTTAGGTTAGGCTGGATTTGTTATGATAGGTTTGGCTACCAGAAAATAGCTGCCAAACTATTACTAAAATGTTGTATTTATTTGTTTTAACGATTAAAGATGATATTTTAATTACGTAAATATATTGGACTCTATTTACCAATAGTTTAAAATTTAAAAATTGGCGAAATACACTTTAAGATATATAAGATATACAACCACAACCTGAAGCCCAGCTTCCACCCATGCCAATGCAAGTCTGCTGGGACGACAAGTGTCCAAAGACCCAAGCTATGCCTGCTGATGAAGACCCAAGAGGACGTCTGCTGATGAAGATGCGAAGCCAGAAGACACTCCTCGCCTGGGGAGTCACCGCAAGAGAGAAGTCACCCTCCAACCGGGGGCCCCAAGAAAGAGGATGACTGACACCCCCCATCCGCGGGGCCACCGCCAGATCACCATCTGGAGAAGATCCGGGCCGGATTTACCGGCGAATCTACTACAGTACAATAAGATATACCTAGAGTTTACCTGGAGAGAGTTCCAGGGGTCAACGCCCCTGCGGCCCGGTCTGTGATCAACCAGGCTGTTACTGCTGGCCGCACGCAGTCCAACGTACGAACCACAGCCTGGCTGGTCAGGCACCGACTTTAGGTGCCTGTCCAGTGCCCGCTTGAAGACAGCCAGGGGTCTATTGGTAATCCCCCTTATGTATGCTGGGAGGCAGTTGAACAGTCTTGGGCCCCTGACACTTATTGTGTTGTCTCTCAACGTGCTAGTGGCACCCCTGCTTTTCATTGGGGGGATGTTACATTGTCTGCCGAGTCTTTTGCTTTCGTAGGGAGTGACTCTCGTGTGCAAGTTTGGTACTAATCCCTCTAGGATTTTCCTAGTGTATATAATAATGTATCTCTCCCGCCTGCATTCCAGGGAGTACAGGTTTAGGAACTTCAAACGTTCCCAGTAATTGAGGTGGTTTATTGTAGTTATGCGTGCCGTGAAGGTTCTCTGTACATTTTCTAGTTCAGCAATTTCACCTGCCTTGAAAGGTGTAAGTAAGTAAGTTTATTCAGGTATACACAAATACATTTACACATTATCATATATAGCAGCATATGTAGAGAACCTAGGATAACCCAAAATATAAATTGCTGCATAAAAACAGGCATAAAAATAGATGGATCATTAACAGAATCTGTTTGGGTAGAGTTTCTAGAAGGTCAAGAAAAACTGATTCTAGGTGTAATTACCGACCTCCAGGCTTGGATCACGATGAGGAGGCTTCTTTGGGACAAAGTGTTAGGGGCTTCTAGGACAATAACGTAGTGTTAGTAGGGATTTTAACTTTAGTCATATTGACTGGACTTCTTTGACCGTAATCTGGAGTCCAGTGACTTTATGGAAGTAGTTCAGGACTGTTTTCTGAAGCAGTGTGTGACGGAGCTACAGAGGTAATAATTTGCTCGACCTAGTCTTGTCAAATAAAGAAACTCTTGTAAATAATCTGGAGATCATGAAGAGCTTGGAGCTAGTGATCACAAATCCATTACTTTTAATATTACATGGGAGTACAGAATAGGGATAATACGGTAAAAGTTCCGATTTTCGTTCTGCGATTATATTGGACTTAGGGAACACCTGTCTAATCTCGACTGGGGTAATCTAGCTAACGATTACGATGGGATCTGCGTTTATGATTTGTTTCTTAATAATGTACAACGTGCACAGAGTATGTTTATTCCCAGAGAGAATTTAGGTCAAATAATAACGATCCCAAATGGATTAACAGGAGGCTAAAACATTTATTAGGGGAGAAAAGAGGAATTTATAGGCGCATCAAAAGAGGAGATGTTAACCTTATTGACCAATATGTTCAGTTGAAAAGAGAAGTAAAAAGGGGATTAGAAAGGCTAAACGTGACTATGAGATTAAGGTTGCTAATGAATCAAAGACTAATCCAAAAGGGTTCTTTCAAGTGTACAGGACGAAGGTGAGGGAAAAGGTAGGACCTCTGAAAATTGGAATGGACAGCTGACGGATAACGAACTGGAAATGTGTTCTCTATTTAATGACTATTTTTGTCAGTCTTTACACAAGAAGACGTAAATGAGATTCAGAAATTAACAATTATTCAGTTCCTGAAGAATTCAAATTAACTAATATCACTGTCACGAGGGACATGGTTATCAAACAGATAGATAAACTGAAGCAAAATAAGTCCCCGGGACCCGACGAGTTGTTTTCAGGGTACTTAAGAATGCAAAATGGAACTTAGTCAGCCATTAACGAATGTGTTTAATACGTCCATCCTAACTGGTGTTGTGCCAGAGATGTGGAAGATAGCTAATGTAGTTCCTATATTCAAATCAGGGGATAAGTCCATTCCATCAAATTACCGTCCAATGAGCCTCACGTCTATAGTAGGCAAATTATTAGAATCAATTATAGCTGATTTATCAGAAGTCACCTTGAAGAACATAATTTGATTAATGAATCTCAGCATGGTTTACGAGAGGTCGTTCCTCCTGACAAATTTACTGACGTTTTTCAATAAAACATTGAGAGTAGACAGTGATAAAGAATATGATATAGTTTACTTGGATTTCAGTAAGGCCTTCGATAGAGTACCTCACAAGAGCTCTTAAGAAAGGTGTGCAGCTCATGGTATAGGAGGTAAAGCTTAGCATGGATAGAGGCATGGCTTACCAATAGAAAGCAGAGATTTCCATTAATGGGTCAAATCTGAATGGGGATTTGTCAATAGTGGCGTTCCACAAGGATCAGTTTTGGGCCCATTGTTGTTCATAATTACATTACCTGACCTTGATGAAGGAATTGCAAGACATGAGTAATTGCATGATACAAAATAGGCCTATATTCATTCTTGAGGAGGATAACAGTGAACTCCAGGAGGATTTGGATAAATTAATGTCTTGGTCTGAAAAGTGGCAGATGAAGTTCAATGTGGACAAGTGTAAGGTGCTTGTCGTTGGTAATGAAAATATCCCTCAATTTATAAACTAGGTGAAGTTGAGCTTGATCATACAGAATGTAAAAAGACTTGGGAGTCATGGTAAGCAGAAATCTAAAGCCAAGACAACAGTGCCTAAGTGTGCAATAAGGCTAACAGATTACTAGGATTTATTTCAAGAAGTATAAGCAACAGAAGTCCAAAGTTATTTTACAGCTCTATACATCACTAGTGAGACCTCATTTGGATTATGCAGCTCAGTTTTGGTCTCCTTACTACAGGATGGAAATAGATTCATTGGAGAACATACAAAGACGAATGACTAAAATGATTTACAGTATAAAAATCTCCCGTATGAAGATAGACTTAGAGCGTTGAATCTCCACTCTCTGGAGAGACGTAGAATGAGGGGAGATATCATCGAAGGTGTACAAGTGGATGATGGGCATAAACAAAGGAGATATTAATAAAATACTGAGATATCAACCAAGTAAGAACCAGAAATAACGATTTAAATTGGATAAATTTAGATTTAGAAAGGACATAGGCAAGTACTGGTTTCGAACAGAGTTGTAGATGCTGAACAATCTTCCGAGTACTGTGATAGAGGCTAGGACCTTGGGTGGCTTTAAAAGAGATTGGACAAATATATGAGTGGGAGGGGCTGGGTTTGATTTGTGTCGTGAAGGAATAAATTTTAGGTAGTGGTGGTTTGATAAGGACCTGCCTTGTATGGGCCATGAGGCCTTCTGCAGTGTTCCTCCATTCTTATGTTCTTATGTTCTTATGTTCTTAAGACTTATTTCCTTTGGGGTCCTTTAATTCCATTGGGGTGCAGTTAGTGTGGCAATATTCCAAGCCTAGATAGAACAAGCAAACTGAAAAAATGTCAACATGGGCGCATCCCTGGTTTGAGTTCTCATTATCCATCCTGTCATTTTCTGGCAGATGCGATTGCTACAGTTTATGGTCCTTGAAAGTGAGATCCTCTGTCATGATCACTCCCAGGTCTTTGACATTAGTTTTTCGCTCTATTGTGTGGTTGGAATTTGTTTTATACTCCGATGAGATTTTAATTTCCTCACGTTTTCCATATCGGAGTAATTGAAATTTCTCATCATTGAACTTCATATTGTTTTCTGCAGCCCATTTAAAGATTTGGTTTATGTCTGCTTGGAGTCTTGCAGTGTCTTCAATGGTGGACACTGTCATGCAGATTCGGTGTCATCTGAAAGGAAGACACGGCACTATGGCTGATATCCCTGTCATGTCCGATATAAGGATGAGGAACAGGATGGGAGCGAGTACTCTGCCTTGTGGAACAGAGCTTTTCACCGTAGCCGCCTCAGACTTTACTCTATTGACTACTACTCATAGATCCATCTACCAACATTTCCTGTTATTCCTTATCACGCATTTTGTGTGCTATTACACCATGGTCACACTTATCAAAGGCTTTTGCAAAGTCTGTGTACATAACATCTGCATTCTGTCTTCTAGAGCATCCAGGACCTTGTCGTAGTCGTCCAGTAGTTGGGACAGACAGGAACGACCTGCTCTAAACCCATGCTGCCCTGGGTTGTGTAATTGATGGTTATCTAGATGAGTGGCGATCTTGCTTCTTAGAACCCTTTCAAAGATTTTTATGATATGGGACGTTAGCGCTATTGGTCTGTAGTTCTTTGCTTTGTTTTACTGCCGCCTTTGTGGAGTGGGGCTATGTCTGTTGTTTTTAGTAACTGCGGACGACCCACTGTCCATGCTCCCTCTCCATAGGATGTTAAAAGCACGTGATAGGGCTCTCAGTTCTTGATGAACACTGAGTTCCATGAGTCAAGGCCTGGAGCGGAGTGCATGGGCATGTCATTTATCGCCTTTTCGAAGTCATGTGGCATCAGGGTAATGTCAGATAGGCTTCGTTTACCAGGTTCTTGGCACTCTCATAAAAAAATTTTAGGTCTTCTTTTTCCCGTCTGGTTGGGTCCAAAAATGA
>WNWK01020019.1:15000-36658 GCA_009830355.1 Cherax destructor | reverse complement strand
AGAAGGGAAAGAGTGGGAGAGAAGGGAAGAGTGGGAGAGAAGGCAAGAGTGAGAGAGAAGGGAAGAGTGGGAGAGAAGGGAAGAGTGAGAGAGAAGGGAAGAGTGAGAGAGAAGGAAAGAGTGGGAGAGATGGGAAGAGTGAGAGAAGGAAGAGTGGGAGAGAAGGGAAGAGTGAGAGAGAAGGGAAGAGTGAAAGAGAAGGGAAGAGTGAGATAGAAGGGAAGAATGGGAGAGAAGGGAAGAGTGAGAGAAAAGGGAAGAGTGAGAGAGAAGGGAAGAGTGGGAGAGAAGGGAAGAGTGAGAGAGAAGGGAAGAGTGGGAGAGAAGGGAAGAGTGAAAGAGAAGGGAAGAGTGGGAGAGAAGGGAACAGTGAGAGAGAAGGTAAGAGTGGGAGAGAAGGGAGGAGTGAGAGAGAAAGGAAGAGTGGGAGACAAGGGAAGAGTGAGAGAAAAGAAAAGAGTGGGAGAGAAGGGAAGAGTGGGGATGAAGGGAAGAGTGAGAGAGAAGGGAAGAAAAAACTGAGAGAGAAGAGAAGATCAGAAGAAGAAAAATAAGATTTTGTTTGAAATTTTTGTTTTTGAGAGTCAATAACCCATGTCAATAACCCTGGGTAATAACCCCGGTTAATAACCCAGTTCAATAACCCAGGTTAATAACCCAGATTAATAACCCAGGTTAATAACACAGGTTAATAAGCAGGCTACTAACCCAGGTTAATAACCCAGCGTAAATTCCAGGTTAATAACTCAGGTTAATAACCCAGATTATTAACCCAGGGTAATAACCCAGTTCAATAACCCAGGTCAGTAACCCAGGTTAATAACCCAGTTTATTGACCCAGGTTAAAACCCAGGTGTGGAGGATGGGCTCCAACGATAACATGGAATGTATGGTTCGCTAATACTTAGCTTATTGATGAATCCAAGATGTCGCAACCTTCCCCAACACCTTCTGTGGGGATCCATATATTGCCACACTCTCCACAGGGCTGTATGGAAAAAATACACGTGTTTTATTATAATATATTGCCCCAAAGGAGCGTATGTCCATATTTCAGTCTTAGATGGACTGAAAGGCGTTTTACTCACTGTTTTGGACTAAAAAGTCCACGCATAACCGCCGTCAATAGGTAAAATTTAATGTTCTTGACTACAAGAACTGCGCAGTTCCCTGTTTGACCAGAACATCAAATTCATACCTTGCTCGTGTAACTTTGAGCGATGGTGTTGGCTCCACCATATACGGCGGAAATGCTGTCTTGATTGTAGAATGCCGCTGAAGAATCACCGTCTTGTTTCGATGGAGTTCACTTGCGATTGTCTCTACGTTCGTCTTTTTGCAGTAAGAAGCTGCGCACACTTCTGAATATACTGCAATGTTGATGTTATTCACTAAACGCGCTGGAACAGAGTTCTTATCTTATTTCCCGACGTTAGTGGAGATTAAAATAACGGACGCCTACGACTAATGTCTATGTTGATTTACGTCGCTTCGCGCCGCTTGACCCCTCGTGTCGTATGACCCGTTCTTGCGGTGGCCAAATTCAATCTGATCGCTCATGCTGCCTTGTGGCTCGTGCCTCGTGCAGCCACGAGGTGCCTCGTGGTGCTGTGGTCAGCACAATTCTTGACACACTGTTGACAGTACATCTGGCTTGAATTAAATTGTTTTTCTCAGCCAGACCCGCCTCCTCTGACCCTTTCCTAAGGGAGGAAAGGGTGAGGGCCCTTACCAAGGGTAGTAAGGGCGCATACCCCCCCTTTGGAGAATTTTCTCCACACCAGGCTTATAACCCACGTTAATAATCCAGGTTAATAACTGAGGGTAATAACCCAGGTCAATAACCCTTTTAATGACCCAGGTTAATAACCTAAGGTAATAACCCAGTTTAATAACCCAGATCAATAACGCAGGTTAATAACCCAGGTCAATAACCCAGTATAATAACCCAGGTTAATAACCAGGTTAATAACCAATGTTAATTATCCAGGTTAATAACCCAGGTTATTAACCCAGGTCAATAACCCAGGTTAATAACTCAGGTTAATAACCCAGTTTAATAACCCAGGTTAATAGCCCATGCTAATAATCCAGACTAATAACCCAGGGTAATAACCCAGGCCAATAACCCATGCTAATAATCTAAACTAATAACCCAGAGTGATAACCCAGGTTAAAAAACCTGTTAATCACTCAGGCTATTAACCCAGGTTAAAAACTCCATCCCTTTAATAACCATCTAATAACCCAGGTTAATAACCCAGGGTAATAATCCAGGTTAATAACCCAGGGTAATAATCCAGGTTAATAACTCAGTGTAATAACCCAGGTCTATAACCCAGGGTAATAACCTAAAGGAATATCATAAAAACCCACAGTAAATCGTCGAATCCCGGAAACAATAACCCAAAAAACCCATAAAATCAGGTTATACTGTGTAATAACCCAGGTTATAACCCAGGGTAATAACCAGGAATAACCAAGCTACATACCTACTGGCAATACACAATAACCCATAGGTTATTGGTAATAACCCAGGTTAATAACCCTGGGTAATAACCAGGTTAATAACCCAAGCTAATATCCCAGGCAAATAACCCAGGCTAATAACCCAGGCTAATTACCCATGATAATAACGCAGGTTAATAACCCAGGATAATAATCCATGGTAATAATCCATGGTAATAACCCATGGTAATAACCCTGGTTAATAACCCAAGCTAAAAATCCAGGGTAATAACTTTAGTAAACACCAAATAAAAGCAGCAGGTGTTAGAAGATTTGACCATATGTTTTTGTCGCCCAGGATTGAATCCGAATCCTTCAGCTGTGAGCCGAATTTTCTATGAGGAAGATGGAAGTGATTATGAGGGATGGAAAGAAAGGGGTAATGGAAGAAGAAAGTTGAAGAGAAAGACGAATGGAATATGTAGGAAGAGTAACAGAATTAGAGAGGGATATGGGAATATTGTAATAAGTAAATATGGGAAGGAAAAGAGGAAAAGAATGGGAAGGAAGGAGATGAGTGATGAGGGGATGTGTTGGGAGAACAGATGAAAGGAAGGGAAGGAAAGGTACTGTTGGTAGGGTAAGAAATGAGATGTGTGGGTAGGGAAGGAGAGACATTTCGAGAGAGAAAAGATAAGATGGATGGGGAGGGGAGATAAAGGAGGGAAGGGAATCAGTAAAGAGAAGAAGACAGACATGGAGTGGGGCGGTACCCACATTGATGAAGTTCACACATAAGTCTCTGTGGGACGATGAGTGTGTGTACTCATGTAATAATATTTCTTGTTTTAAAGACAGTTTGCTATTCCCCCCTGAAGGTCAATAATGCCTGAGGAAAAGTGAGACATAATATAAATCAGTTACATATATATGAGAGACTGTCAGACTCGGAAACAGAGACAGACACAGAATCACTCATATACAGTGTGTATATAAATGACCAGAGACCAGTAAACACACCGCACACGAATGACCTTGTCCACTTATTATTTGACACGCTTGAATGCAGGCGGGCTCTTATTGCCAATTATACTTTGATTTAAAGGGACAGAGACAGCTGGTATAGAACGAGGCATTCAGCTGGTGTAGAGAGAGGCAGTCAGCTGGTGTGCGTGGAGTTATTTAACTGGTGTAGAAGGATTAAATCAGTTAATGTAGTATTCAGTCTGTGTATGAGGGGAAGCAATCACACCCTCACAGCCAGTGTGAGGGGAAGCAATCACACCCTCACAGCCAGTGTGAGGGGAAGCAATCACACCCTCACAGCCAGTGTGAGGGGAAGCAATCACACCCTCACAGCCAGTGTGAGGGGAAGCAATCACACCCTCACAGCCAGTGTGAGGGGAAGCAATCACACCCTCACAGCCAGTGTGAGGGGAAGCAATCACACCCTCACAGCCAGTGTGAGGGAAGCAATCACACCCTCACAGCCAGTGTGAGGGAAGCAATCACACCCTCACAGCCAGTGTGAGGGAAGCAATCACACCCTCACAGCCAGTGTGAGGGAAGCAATCACACCCTCACAGCCAGTGTGAGGGAAGCAATCACACCTCACAGCCAGTGTGAGGAAGCAATCACACCCTCACAGCCAGTGTGAGGGGAAGCAATCACACCCTCACAGCCAGTGTGAGGGGAAGCAATCACACCCTCACAGCCAGTGTGAGGGAAGCAATCACACCTCACAGCCAGTGTGAGGGAAGCAATCACACCCTCACAGCCAGTGTGAGGGGAAGCAATCAAACCCTCACAGCCAGTGTGAGGAAGAATCTCAACCTCCACAGCCAGTGTAGGGAAGCAACTCACACCCTCTACAGCAGTGTCAGGAAGCATCACACCCTCACAGCCAGTATGAGGAAGCAATCTCCACCGATAAAGCCACGCAGTGTGAGGAAGCAATCAAGACCTCATAGCCAGTGTAGGGGAGTATCCACTCTCACTCCAGTGTGAGGGGAAGCAATCACACCCTCACAGCCAGTGTGAGGGGAAGCAATCACACCCTCACAGCCAGTGTGAGGGGAAGCAATCACACCCTCACAGCCAGTGTGAGGGGAAGCAATCACACCCTCACAGCCAGTGTGAGGGGAAGCAATCACACCCTCACAGCCAGTGTGAGGGAAGCAATCACACCCTCACAGCCAGTGTGAGGGAAGCAATCACACCCTCACAGCCAGTGTGAGGGAAGCAATCACATCCTCACAGCCAGTGTGAGGGAAGCAATCACACCCTCACAGCCAGTGTGAGGGTAAGCAATCACACCTCACAGCCAGTGTGAGGGGAAGCAATCACACCCTCACAGCCAGTGTGAGGGGAAGCAATCACACCTCACAGCCAGTGTGAGGGGAAGCAATCACACCCTCACAGCCAGTAGACTAATAAACACCTCGCCAACTTTCTTCTTCCGCGTAAAGTAATATAATAAAGTGAAAGATGAAGATGCTCACTAGCTAGACTTCTTCACCTGCCCATACAAGTCGTCGACGCTCGGGTAAAAACCTTCAAGTTTTGAGGAAGAATTAATTAAACTGTTGGAAAGAAGCGTAATATAGCGTTTGATGGGGATTTACTGGACGTAACTTCAATATTTTATCACTCATGGTCACTTAAAAGGCTAAAACGTTTTAATTGAGTTGTTCGTTGTTCTTAGAAAGTTGGAAGTGGTAAATGCCTGACGAACAGCGTAATCAGTGTAAATCAGAGGAGATAGTAGCATTTATTGCGACGTCAGTGACTTTGCGATAAATTAGTCGAATTATTATAATTTTAGGCAATGAAAGAGAAGAGGTGTACTATTATTACTCTCTGTTGTATCTAGGTGTACCTAGCTAGTTGTACCTAGCTAACTCTACCTACCCGGTTATACTTACCTAGTTGTACTTTGCTACTGCAGTCACCTAGTTTTATTCATTGTTTTCTTCTAGTTGTATTTATTTGCTTTTACCTAGTTATATTCATTTAGTTGTCCTCTCGTAATTGTACTCACATTTGTGTCCTCCATTTCCGCTTTCCTTGTATTCGATTCCTTCATTTCAGTCTGTCACAGTCAGCTCTACTAAACCGTTTAAGTATATTGGACGACATAATCATATCCTCCTCTGGTTCGTCTTTCCTCTGGTGTTTGTAGGTGCTTCCTCTTTATCCTCTCTTCGTACCTCTTTCCACTTAGCTCTGGGACAAGTTTCGTAGCAACTCTCTGTACTTGAAATTCTCTTCCTAAATTTGCCAGACAATCGTATCCTACCGAAGTGATTCAGCATTTCCGGTGATATGTTTAGTGTAGTGTTAACACTCGATCCGTTCTCATTCTTAAGTCTGTAGCCTGTGTTCCCTTCTTCCCCCGCCGTTCCCTTCCATCAAAGTTTGCATTCAGTATCTGGCTGTGTCAATCTTCTCCCGATTTTTATTACTTTGAACTTGCTGGGGATCGAAGTCTAACAACTGTATATTTGATCATTACTTGACCCAGTGCTCTTGTAGCCTTACTCTATCTTAACCACTATCATATTCTTCATTAACTTTATGTTTTCCGCAAACTTGATAGGTATAATGATGGTGGTAAAATAAACTAAATAATAATAATAATGAGAATAATAATAATAATAATAATAATAATAATAATAATAATAATAATAATAATTAATTAATTAATTATTATTATTATTATTATTATTATAATAATATGCCTGATAGATTTCTTCGAGGAAGCAAAATTATTGCAGTGAGGATATTACCTGCAGCTTGGGATAAATACACTGAGAGGTGAATATGTATATCTGAGAGATGATTGTAATCCCTATTATAAGGATTAAAGTGTCCTTGTTAGGAGTACCGTTGAATTGCAACATTTATAACCCACATTTTAGTTAGCTAGTTACTAGATGTCAAAGGTACTTGTTAATAGACACATGACCTTTTGTATGTAGTGTGTGTGTGTGTGTGTGTGTGTGTATACTCATCTAATTGTGGTTGCAGGAGTCGAGTCATAGCTCCTGGCCCCGCCTATTCATTGGTTGCTACTAGATTCACTCTCTTCCTTCTCCATTAGTTTTATAATACCTCTTCTTAAAGCTATGTATGGATCCTGCCTAAGCTACTTCACTCTTCAGACTGCTCCACTTCCTGGAAACTCTGTGACTGAATAAATACTTCCTAAGATTCCTGTGTCTTCAGCTTCCAGTTGTGACACCTTGTTGCTGTGTCCCATCTCTGAAACATCTTGTCCCTATCCACCTTGTCAGTTCCTCTCAGTATTTTATATGTCGTTATCATGTCCCCCTTATCCCTCGTGTCCTCCAGAGTCGTCAGGTCGATTTCCCTTAACCTCTCCTCGTAGGACATACCCCTTAGCTCCGGGACTAGTCTTGTTGCAAACCCTTGCACTTTCTCTAATTTATTGACGTGCTTGACCAGGTGTGGGTTCGAAACTGGTGCTGCATACTCCAATATGAGCCTAACGTACATGGTGTACAGAGTCTTGAACGATTCCTTACTGAGGTGTCGAAACGATTCTTAGGTTTCCCAAGCGCGCATATGATGCAGCAGTTATTTGGTAGATGTGGGCCTCAGAAGATGTGCTCGGTATTATACTTACCCCAAGATCCTTTTTCTTGAGTGAGGGTTGCAGACTTTGGCCCCCTAGCCTGTATTCTCTCTGCGGTCTTCTTTGCCCTTCCCCAATCTTCATGACATTGCACTTAGTGGGGTTAAACTCCAGGAGCCAGTTGCTGGATCAGGCTTGAAGCCTGCCCAGATCTCTTTGTAGTCCTATCTAATCCTCATCCGATTGAATTTCCTTCATTAGTTTTACATGGTCTGCAAGCAGGGACACTTCTGAGTCTATCCATTCCGTCATGTCATTCATATATACCAGAAACAGCACCGGTCCTAGGATTGGTCCCTGTGGAGCCCCGCTCGTCACAGGTGCCCATTCTGACACCTCATAACATACCATGATGCGTTGTTGCCTCCCTGTCAGTTATTCTCTGATTCATTGCATTACCTTTCCTGTTATGCATGCCTGATCCTCTATCTTTTGCACTAATTTATTGTGAGGAACTTTGTCGAAGGCCTTCTTGCAGTCCAAGAAAATGCAATCTATCCACCCCTCTCTCTCATGTCTTCCAATACCTTGTCATAAAACTACAGAAGGTTTGTGACACAGGATTTCCTTCCCTGAACCCATTCTGGTTGTCATTTATAAGCTTGTTCCCCTCTAGGTCCTCCACCAATCTCCTCCTTATAATTTTCTCCATGACTTTGCATACTATACACGTCAGTGACATTGACGTGCAGCTGCCCAGTTTCAATGGATGTGTTGAAGATTGTTGTTAGTGGCACACATAGCATCTCTGATCCCTCTATAAGGACCCACGGAGAGATGTCCAGTCACACTGCCTTTGAGGTATCAAATTCACGTAGCAGCTTCTTCACCTCCTCGGTTGTTTGAATTTCATCCAACACTTGTTGGTGTATCCCTTGTTGGTGTACCTCCCTATTCTGACTTCACAGTCTTTTCTGTCTCCACCGTAAATAATTCTTTAAATCTCATGTTGAGCTCCTCATACTTCCTGGTCGTTTCTTGTGAACTCCCCACCTTCCTTCCTCAACCTGATTACCTGGTCCTTGACTGTTGTTTTCCTTCTGATACAACAGCTTCGGGTCAGAATTGACTTTTGATGCTATGTCGTTTTCGTATTGTCGCTGGGCCTCCCTCCATATCTATGCATATTCGTTTCTGGATCTTCGACTAATTTCTTTATTTTCGTGGGTCCTTTGTCTTCTGTACTTTTCCATGCTCTAGTGCTCTTAGTTTTTGCCTCCCTGCACTTCTGGGTGAACCAAGGGTTCATCCTGGCCTTCTCATTATGTCTGTTGCCCTTGAGTACAAATCTCTCCTATGTTGTCTTGCAAATTGTTGTCACTATTACATCATCTCATTAACTGATTTCCCTGCCAGTTCTCTGTCCCACTGAACTTCGTACAGGAAGTCCTCATACTTGTGTTGTCCCCTCTCTTGTAGTTTGGCTTCATTCGCCCTGCCCTTCCTGCTTCCCTCTCCACTTATAACTCCACTATGTATTCAAAGCTCAGAACCATGTGATAGCTAGCTCAGAGGGGCCTTTCGTATGTGCTGTCCTCAGTATCTGAATTGCTCAAGGTGAATACTAGACCCAGTCTTCCTGGCTAGTCGTCTCCTCTCTCTCTGTCTCTCTCTGGTAGTCTCTCTAACGTGTTAATGCATGAGATTTTCCAGTACCACCCTCATCATCTTAACCTTCTACGTTTCTGGGCCCCCATGTGGCTCCAGGTTTTCCCAGTCAGCTTTGTCCTGCCTACATGGGCCCTTCTAGCCATTTTGGCCAGTGTGTCAACCATCGCCCTGTTACTCTCACCATATTCTTGTCTTGGACTCCTGCTATTTTGCGGTGGGTTATATATCACTGCAATTATCATCTTGGGACCTCAGACTGAAGTGTTCCTAATATGTAGTCTCCTGCTTCTCCTCTTTCTTTCTCTGTATGTGTGTGTGTATTTGTGTGTGTGTGTGTGTGTGTGTGTGTGTGTGTGTGTGTGTGTGTGTGTGTGTGTACTCACCTATGTGGTTGCAGGGGTCGATTCACAGCTCCTGGCCCCGCCTCTTCACTGGTCTCTACTAGATCACTCTTCCTGCTCCATGAGCTTTATCATACCTCTTCTTAAAGCTATGTCTGGATCCTTTTTCCACTACATCAATTGTATTCATCTATTTGTGTTTGCAGGGGTCGATACTCAGCTCCTGGCCCCGCCTCTTTGCTGATCGCTACTAGGTCCTCTCTCCCCCTGTTCCATGAGCTTTATTATACCTCGTCTTAAAGCTATGTATGGTTCCTGCCTCCACTACGTCACTTTCCAGACTATTCCACTTCCTGACAACTCTGTGACTGAAGAAATATTTCCTAACATCATGTGTGTGTGTGTGGTGGAGGGAGGGGAAGGGGGAGAGGGAGAGAAAGAGAGGGTGAGGGGGAGTTAGTGGCAGAGAGGGTAGAGGGATAAGGATAGAGAGAGAGGCAAAGGAGGGGAGAGAAGGGGAGAGGGAGAGAGAGAGAAGGGGAGAGGGAGAGAGAGAAGAGAGAGAGAGAGAGAGAGAGAGAGAGAGAGAGAGAGAGAGAGAGAGAGAGAGAGAGAGAGAGAGTAGATAAAGAGAAAGAGAGAGGGAGCATGGGAGGGAGAGAAGGGGAGAGAGGGGGGAGAGTGAAGGGGAGAGTGAGGGGGCGAATGGGAGGAGAATGAGGGGGAGAGTGTGTGTGGGGTCTATGTGTTTGTGGGAATATGTGTTTGTGGGAATATGTGATTGTATGGGTCTATGTGAGTGTTTGTTTATTTTAGTGTGTGAAAAGTAGTGGATGGGAGTGTGTGAGTGTGTTTGGGTGTGTTAGGGTGTGTGAGTCTATGTGAGTATGTACGCATGGATCGCGTGTGGTGCTGTGCTCTCCTCACCTGACGCTGACCAAACAACCACCTGCTTATCCTTCTTCCTTGAGGCTTTCGTCTAATAGACACCTGTCTACCCGCCCTGGCTTCTGTTTTAAATTACCAATTACTGTTCATTATTGAGTACTTATTACGCTATTCCTTTTCATACTTTTCATATGAAACAACTGGAGGTACCTGGAACCCACACCTGACTCCCCAAATCACTCATAAGTGAATTCTTGCAAACAGCTTGTAGATCATCCAACTCGCTGGATAATCTACAGGCGTAGTACCTCCACCTACCTACCTGGAGTCTACCTGGAGGTTATTCCGGGGATCAACGCCCCCGCGGCCCGGTCCATGACCAGGCCTCCCGGTGGGTTAGGGCCTGATCAACTAGGCTGTTACTGTATTAATATTGGTGGAATTACCATATAGGCTGTCACTGCTGGCCGAACGTTATCCAACGTATGAACCACAGCCCGGCTGATCTGGCAATGACTTTAGGTATATGTCCAGCTCCCTCTTGAAGACAACCAGAGGTCTATTGGTAATTCCCCTTGTGGCTGTTGAACAATCTTGGGCCCCGGACACTTATTGTGTTTTCTCTTAGTGTACTAATGGTGCCCCTACTTCATGATAAAGTTGATATGCTAGCCAAGAAGAGTACCCAGAAGGAGAATGTAGAATATAACTTTGGTATAAGTGTGTCTAGCATTAGGAATAATATTAGGAGAAAATTAAATAATGAAAATGATTGTTATAGGAATGCAGTTAGAAGCTTGAGTAGATCTATAACCCACTATGATAACATGAACGTAGGTATGTATGTTTATGGAGCAACTTGCAATGTGAACAGACTGACTGATGTTGTAGTGGCCAGGCTTAGGCTTGGCTACAAGTACTTCTGACAGTTTGGGAGACAAACAGATGATGATCAAACTAAATGCAAATTATGTGATCAGGCATATGGTCACTGTCTTGAACACTATGTGCTTAATTGTCCACTTATTGAGGAATACAGAGATATACAGTATAATAACCTATGTGACATGTCAAGATATCTTATTAATGAAACTAAGATGCCAGATATACTAAGCAAATTCCCTAAATTTGCTTGTAACAGATAAGTGAACTGTAGATATAAATCCAAATGTACAATTGTTAACCCTTTTGGGGCCTAGTGCCCAGGCCTTTTGTGTATCCATATGCTCTTGCGTTACCGTCCACAGGATGGATATGGGGTGCACAATAAACTAGCCACTTCGGTGGCAAAATCTAATCTGTGGTGTGGGATATATGGTGTTATATGGTGTTTTATGGTGGGCCTTTGTGGTTGCCTGGTATCACTGCCAGACGTATGGCTGTAACACACTACTCCAGATACATGGCACTTCTCACATGGAATTCCATGCCCAGCCTAGGTTGTGTGCGGGTGTCTGGTGGAGCCCCCTGGAGTTGACTTGGTGCAACTTCATTCTCATCATCATGGCGGATGGTTATAGACGCCGGGTGAATACTGTTGGTATTGGACTACTACAAGGAGCAGTTTACCCATCGAACACAGAGATTTTACTGCCTGCCATACTTCACGACACTCTGGGCATATCACATTCAGAGTTATATGGCATAGCCCTCAATGGGGCAAGGAGGATCTTTGTAAAATTCGCCTGTACAGCAGCGTACGAAAGGATCGTCGACATGTACCAGGACAAGCAGCAGGTCGTCATGCAAGGTGTAGAGGTATGTGTAAAGGACATATCAGTAATGTACAAGTGGTTGAAAATCCGTAACGTAACATTCGAGGTGAGTGCGACGGACATTCAAGATGTTTTGAAAAGGTATGGTGTGATACATGCGATCAATGTGGGCTGTTGGATGAATGGTTTGTATGCTGGCATGCTGGAGGGTACTTATCATGTGAAGATGACATTAAGAAAACCTATCCCGTCCTACATTCTAATGGAAACCTTTCGCACCCTGGTTTATGTAACTTATGTCAGCCAGGTGAGAACATGTCGGTTGTGTGAGCAACTGGGACACATAGCGGCGGATTGTGCACATAGGCGTGTTGGAGATTGGAGGGAGGAGGTACGTGATGTGACCAGCTTGGATGACAGGACATCTCCGGAGGTTGGATTGGTAGAGCAGAGCGATGGTGGGAAGGAGAATGGTAATCAACAACAATCGTGGAGTGCGGAGGTGGACCAGGAGGAGAAGCAGCAGCCTTGATTTCAGATGCGACACTGGAGGTGACTACAGCACAAGGTATGACCATGGACGAGAGTCAGCATGGAGAGGGAGAGGAAGCAGCAATCCTGCAAGATCTGCATGACTTCATTGGTAGTGCACCCTTATTACTGGATGATGTTTCAGAGGAGGTGGGTGTGGTGGGGCAAGGGGAGGAGATTATGAGAGCTTCGGAGACGGGTGAGGTAATGAGAAGTGATGGTATTGGTGTAGAGGCATCAGTAAATGTGACAGTTGTAGAGGCTGAAATCCACAGGGAAGAAGACATGGAGATACCGGTGGAAAAAGGAGAATCTAGGAAAAGACCTGGGGATGATACAGATGAGGATGTGTTAACTGCTGCTCAGAGGCCTGGCAAAAAGATGTGGGCTGAGGTGGTTCAGGGTAAAGGGTGTCGGGTGAAGGGGAATGGAGCCCCAAGAGAATCAAAGGGGAAGGGGAGGGGGAAGGGTGGGATTGATGGTGCAACGATTGTTAAGATAGACAAAAGAGCACTGAAATCAAAAGGAAAACCCCAACTATTCAAGTCAGGTGTGTGACTATGAATGTAAATGGCCTCAGAAATGAGGTCAAGCGCAAATGGGTTGAGATAACGTTAAGGCGATGGAGGGTAGACGTAGACGTAGTGTTCTTTCAAGAACACAATTGTAGGCATTAGGAGGAGATTGTATTAAAGGGTTATCAAGTTTTTGCATGCAATGCTAGGTTGTTCAAAGAGGGTGTGCTGGTGGGGATTAGGGAGACCAGCCCTTTCACCTTGTCATCATGGGAGGAGGTGGGGGGAAGGGTGGTTCTAGTGAATGGGGATTGGGGAGGAGTCCAGGTTAGCTTTTTGGGAGTGTATCTCTCGGCTGTGGCGAACAAGCGTATTAAAGATGATTTTGTTAATAATGAGTTAACTTATGCCTTCCGGGAACTACTCCACGTCACTGTCATAGCAGGGGATTGGAATAGTGTGATTAGGGTTAGGGATGTAGAACCAAGGGGGAGTGGGTGTGTGCTGGGATCATTACGAGATGTCTTGAATGTAGTGGGGGTGATGGATGTGGTGGGAGGGAGGGGAGCCGGTAGAACACACTTTCTATAGGAAGAATTATGCGGTGCATTTGGACAGAGTATATGTGACGAAAGCAGTGGTTGTGGAAATGGTGGAGTGTATTGATGTCGGTTTTTCGGACCATCGAGGAGTTTTGTTTGAAGGGGGATGGGAAGGGGTTGTCAGGATGTACCAGAGTTATTGGAAATTAAATACGAGATCGTTGGAGAGAGATGGGGATGATGAGGATTTTGAGGGGTGGTGGGGAAGATGTGGAGGGAGGGGAGGGAGTTGAAGGTAAAGGTAGCGCAGTGGTGGGATGAGAGAGGTAAACCGGAAATCAGTAAGTTTTATCAGTGGGGGGTGAGAGGCGAGGTATAGGTATGGGTATCAAGTATTTGGAAGGTTTGTTGAGTGGGTGTTATGGGGGGTTGGGGGGAAGGACTAGCGAAGAGGTTGGGGATTTTGCAAAATAGACTAAGGGAGATCCAGAAGGAACGGTTCCAGGCTTTAAGACTTAGGAGTGGTTTGGAGGATGTATTATGGGGTAACAAAGCGTCGAAGATGGTTCTGAGGCATTTTCAAAGGAGGAGGGGTAGTATGTTGATCTCGTCTATAAAGGTAGAGGAGGGAATGGGGGGTTATGAGGTGGAGCGAGAGTTGAGAACAACAGAGGGTATGGGAGGATATGCAGAGTGTTGGTATAGGAAAACTTATGGAAGGGGATAACAGGATTTGGAGGCGGGTGAAGGGATTTTACGTGGAGTTAGGAAGTGTTTGAGTGATGAGGATAGGCAATCTTGTGAGGGAGAGATAACTGAGGAGGAAGTATGGGAAGCAGTAAAAGGCCTGCAGATGGGGAAATCACCTGGACCAAATGGGTTGCCAGGGGAATTGTATGTAAAGCATTGGCAGGTGTTAAAGGAGATGTTAGTGAGGGTGGTAAATGAGTTGAAAGGGGAGGGAATAATGGGGGAAACTATGAGGGTTGGGATGGTGGTGTTGGTAGCGAAAGGGAAGATTTCGAGGAGGTTAAGTGATTATAGGGGAATAGCTTTGATGAATACTGATTATAAAAATTTTGCAAAGATTATAGCGAATAGAATAAAGAGGGGGTTGGGGAACATGTTGCATGAGGGACAATTGGGAGTACCTGGAAGGAGTATTATGACGAGGCATAGACGTATCAAGAGGTTTATAGATGAGAGTCGAATGGGGGGCATGTTGGGCCTGGACTGGCAGAGAGCATATGATAGAGTGGATAGAGAAATACTGTATAAGATTTTGGAGAAACAGGGTTTCGGGAAGGAAGTGGTGAGTTGGGTGCATACTTTGTATGAGGAGGCTACGTTCAGAGTCCAAATAAACGAGAGGGTAGGGGAGGCGGTGAGTATGGAGAGGGGTCTGTGACAGGGTTTTCCGCTGTCGCAGATCCTGTTTGCCTGCTTACAGGATCCCTTTTATAGGTTAGTGGAGGCGGGATTAAGTGAGGGGGAGAATGATGTGGATGGGGTAGGTATTGTAGGTTATGTAGACGATACTAATGTTTTGGTAACGTCAGAGCAGCATTTGAGCATGGTGAATGGGCTAGTAGATTATTTTGGAAGGGTGACGGGAAGGAGGGTGAATAGAGGAAAATCTAATCTACTGGAGGTGGGGAACTGGACGGGGGGAGCGTTGGGGGTGAGGGAGGGATGGGGTTGTGTAGACACATTAAAGATTTGTGGAATAGTGTTTAGTGCAAA
Organism: Cherax destructor; assembly: GCA_009830355.1. NCBI lineage: Eukaryota > Metazoa > Arthropoda > Malacostraca > Decapoda > Parastacidae > Cherax > Cherax destructor. The sequence continues at coordinate 21,667 of WNWK01020019.1, read as the reverse complement.
CACTTTGGTAGCGAGGGAAGTAAACTCGAGAATGGTAGTGGAGGCGGCAATACATAGGATGATGGGTTGGGGAATAGGGGAGGTAACTTTGTTGCAAAGGGCGGTTTTTGTGAATGTATTAGTGTACAGTAAACTATGGTTTTGTGCGGGTTTTTTTCCCTTTTGGAGGTTGATGTGAGAAGATTATTGCAAAGTGTCCTAAAGTTTGTATGGGGGTGTGGAAGGCATTGGCTGTGTAAGGAGGTGGTGGAAACTAAGGTACGTTGGGGGGGTTTAGGGTTGATACCCTTAAGGTGTAGGCTTAGGAGTGTGTTCGTGAGGCATGAGTTTTTACGGGGGAAGGGGTGGGAGGCAGGAGAGTAGGGAAGGCGATGAGGGAGGTACCCAGGTGGTGGGGGGAAGGAGTTATTGAAGTGTGAGGAAATTCTGAGAGGTTTGTTGGTGTTGCGAGATCCAGGTGCAATTAGGGTAAGTCGGCTGGATAGGATAGGACAAGGGGTGATGGAGGTGAAGGGGAGGGCGAATTTTCCGTTGTATAATTGGGGTAGAACCTGGAGGTGGTTGAAAAAGTTGAAATTGAACCCGAGAGTAAGAGACACAGGGTATAAATTTCTACATGGAATCTTAGCACCTAAGGCTCAGTTATTTGTAATGGGAATAGTTGGGGATGGTAGGTGTGACAGGTGCGGGGAACTAGACACGGCTTTTCATGCTGTATATTTTTGCGAGGGTCTGAAGGGGGTATGTGCATGGTTTGGTGAAGTGTTGAGAAGGATAGGGGGAAGAGGTGTGTCAGTTCTACGGGCGTTCAGTTTAGACGTGGGGCAGTTATCGGAAGGCGTACAACGGCAATATCTTATTTAGTTTTGGACTACATTCATATATCGTGGGGAATGAGGGAGGTGGGAAGTGATGTTAGAATAAGGGCTTTAGCAGCAGGGTTTTATAGAACGAAATGTCGTAATGAAAGCCTGTATGGGAGGGTATGGGAGAAGGATTTTCCAAGTGTTTATCGAGATTTAACAGTACATAGGTTACTAAGCATGACAAGGTGAAAGGGAGGGGTTGCCTAGTATTGTTGGGAGTTTAGGTTGTGGTTTAGGGTAGCTTGGGAGGGGGTGGTCTGCTGGGTTGGGTAGGTTGCATGTGGGTGGGGGAGAGGTTGGTGGGGGTTGTTTGGGTGAGGTGTGTGAGGAGGGTTGTATAGTTAGGTCAGGGGAAGGGGTTGGAGGTTGGTTCTGTTTCAGTGCTCTTGGTTTTTTTGTGAAGAGGCAAGTCACCCTTTTGAGTATGTACCTAATGTTGTAACAGGTATTATATGGCATTGTTCACATATGCGAGATTGCAAAAAAATTCATATGTTTGCATGAAGGTCATTGTAAGGTTGTAGATATAAATATAACAATGTGGAAGCTGTAAAAGTAGGATTTATTGTGATCATGTGACATGACATGGAATATTCAATGTATCAAAAGGATAGGAATGTACACTCTGTATTTAAATAAGTGAGTTTTCATAAATAAGGCCGGAATTAATTATTATGTTGTAAAAAAAAGGTGCCAGGCAGGTTGGCAACGTTTGATGTTGATACTAAATGTTTTGTAGAGACAATGGCAGTTGGCTATTGGAGGCCGGTGTTACGAGGTCACAAGATTTAATTGGATGTATAAGGTTGGTTACTGTTATATTGACGGTAGTTAAGAGGAAGGTTAGATGGGAGATAGGTGGAGGAAATAACATGATGCACATGGGGGAGGGGGGTTATATTAGGAGGTATTAACTCTTGTCCTTATGTCTTTTATGCTAACTCTTTTGTCTATGTATAGTAAGTTTTCTGGGTTTTGTATGTAGGTTTTGTGGTAGGTTTGTGACAGTAGGAGTTTTAATACTTGTGTTAAATAACAGGTTTTCAGTGGGTTAACTGTACTTTAAGATGACTGTTATGTTCATGGCCTTATATACACATGTTTTTTTTTTGTATATTAAGTTTTCATAGGGGTTTGTTGTTATTTAGTTTTTGAAAATACCATGTTACATGTTGCGCATGTTTTTTTTTTATATGAAACCAATTGTTTTGTGTATGTATAGTAAGGGTGTTTATTTTTGAAGATAGTGTGAGGGTTCAGGTGGTGGGTTGTTTTGGTAAAAAGGGGCAGAGTTATTTAATATCACACTTTTTCATGTTTATGGTGTTGTTTTTTCTTTTTGATATTGGATTTTGTTTTTTAGGTGCTTGTTACTGTTTACGGCATATTTTGACATGTTTTGTATATACTGTTTTAATAAAATATAAAAAAAAAACTTCTCATATGTGATGCACATTTTAGTTTAATCACTATCCCTGAGTCGTTCCACTGACAATTTAGATTCACTAGTTCTTTCCACTATGTATCGGTATCCTTGTCATTTCATTATGTGTGGTAACTCAAACTTTTGTGTGTACATTAACACATGTCAACACCAGGACGGGTAAACTGTCCCACACTGCCACACTTCACTATTTTTTTTGTTTCTGGTATTTTATCACTGCTGTACACTGGTTATCACAAAAGATATACACTATACATATTGAAGATACACTTTTCTTCTCACTGAACTATACTGGGATCGTTGTTTTATCACTCTCACGGCAGCTAGGCCTACGCTGATTTCTCCCTTACAATTCCATTTAAATTTATATCATGCTGATTTCTGAGTAATGGTATTTTTTTTTTCGTGGGGGTTATGTTTTTTTTCTACTAGACTACACCCTTCACTACGGTTACCCTTAACGGTAGTCCAGGTCTTTTCATTCTCACGTCATTGGCACTTCCACTTGAAGACTGCAAGGATCACGTATGTGTTGATCACAGTCGACAGATTAACCATTCACGGCATCAGTGTTTCTTTTCCATCGTGTTTCCCCTTTTAGGGTCCACTGCTAACACTAACTGAGCCCACCACACACGTGTGTGCGCCTACCCACGCCTGACATACCACCTCACTCCATGTGAAATTAAGACACATGTGCAACATCTGGGTATCTTTATTGTAGACGTTTCGCCATCCAGTGGCTTTATCACGTCCCGCTCCACCTGACGTTAGTGGAGAGGGACACCATCCTCTGCTCCAGAAACTCAACGACTTCGGTGGTGTTCACACCACTCCAAGGCTGAGCGACTGATTACCTTATCTTTTGTATATAGTTCTACTGTCTTCAAATAATGTCCTAGAATTTGTATTGATAAAGCCACGGATGGCGAAACGTCTACAATAAAGATACCCAGATGTTGCACATGTGTCTTTATTTCATATTGTCGGTATTGTATACCATTCTTGTACCTCACTCCACTATATATAATTTATTCCTGTTAATGTGCTTCTTTCACTGGTCATACACTGATTTCATTTTATTATCTTGCTTGGGTAACACACGTGGCAACACTGCCTGTACCACACTAGGTCTGCCCTCTCTGTCTTGCACCGCCACTATCACTTTCAAGATTACTTATAAAATTGAGGCTCTCACCACCCTTATCTGACTCAGGGCAAATTATAAATCACTTCAGGGATTGTTCACTGACCCTGACACATTTAATGACCCCCTGCGGTATCCTTGAGTGGTCCACAAAACACTGTATGTGTGTGTGTGTGTGTATGTGTGTGGGTGGGTGTGGGTGGGTGTGTGTGTGTGTGGGTGTGTGTGGGTGTTCGTGCTTGCGTTCGTTAAATACCACTGTGTTAGTGAAAGAAAGAAAGTTGTAAATTATATTAGGAAAGAGTGTGAATTACAGAGAAAAGTGTTGGTGGCTGCAGCGAGAGTAATGTGTAGGAAATATATCGACGCCTCAAATGATATAATGTAAGAGAAGTGAGCTCGGCCAGCCAAGAAATTGCTCACCTCTGCCAGGGCTTTACACCTTACCTGAGATATTACTGTACGATGGTGAAGGTGAATGAGGGGGAGATATATCAGAGGAAAAGAATGTGGAGGGGAGAAGAAGAATGTAAGGAGAGAGAAAGATTAGAAAGAAGAGAGGAAGAATGTGAGGAGAGAGGAAGAATGTAAGGAGAGAGAAAGATTAGAAAGAAGAGAGGAAGAATGTGATGAGAGAGAAAGATTAGAAAGAAGAGAGGAAGAATGTGAGGAGAGGAGAGAAGATTAATGTGAGAGGAAGAATTGGAAAAGAGAGAGGAAGAATAAAAATGAGATTGTAAGTATGCAAGGAGAGAAGCAGAATGTTAGAGAGAGGGAGAATGTTAGAGAGAGGGAGAATGTTAGAGAGAGAGGGAGAATGTTAGAGAGAGAGGGAGAATGTTTGACAGAGAGGGAGAATGTTAGAGAGAGAGGGAGAATGTTAGAGAGAGAGGAGAATGTTAGAGAGAGGGAGAAGAGGGAAGAGAAATGTTAGAGAGAGGGAGAATGTTAGAGAGAGGGAGAATGTTAGAGAGAGGGAGAATGTTAGAGAGAGAAGGAGAATGTTAGAGAGAGGGAGAATGTTAGAGAGAGGGAGAATGTTAGAGAGAGGGAGAACGTAGGGAAAGACGAAGAATGAAAATGTGAGAGGAAGAATGTTAGGAGAGAGGAAGAAGAGATAGAGAAACGGAAAATATGAAGGAGAGAGAATGGAATAATGAGAATAAGAGATGACAAGAGGATGAAAGAGCAAGAATGAGAGAGTAAGAACAAGATGAAAAAGTAAGAATTAGAAGAAAAGAGTAAGAGCAAGAAGAGGAGAAAGTAAGAACTGGAAGAAGAGACGAAGGAAGAATGGAAAGAAGAGAAGGAAGAACTGGAAGGAGAGAAGAAGGAAGAATGGAAAGAAGAGAAGGAAGAACTGGAAGGAGAGAAGAAGGAAGAATGGAAAGAAGAGAAGGAAGAACTGGAAGGAGAGAAGAAGGAAGAATGGAAAAAAGAGAAGGAAGAACTGGAAGGATAGAAGAAGGGAGAAAGGAAAGAAGAGAAGGAAGAACTGGAAGGAGAGAAGAAGGGAGAAAGGAAAGGATCGGACGTAAAAAAAAAATGAAAATCTGTGAAATTATTGAATTTGCCGAGAACAAAGTTTTCTTCTTTTTCACTTAATTATGAATTACCCAGAGTGGTGTTACGTGCAGACGTCTCTCAGGGTCAGCAGACGTCTCTCAGGGTCAGCAGACGTCTCTCAGGGTCAGCAGACGTCTCTCAGGGTCAGCAGACGTCTCTCAGGGTCAGCAGACGTCTCTCAGGGTCAGCAGACGTCTCTCAGGGTCAGCAGACGTCTCCAGGGTCAGCAGACGTCTCTCAGGATCAGCCGACTTCTCTCAGGGTCAACAGAAGTCTCTCAGGGTCAGCAGACGTCTCTCATGGTCAGCGGACGTCTCTCAGGGTCAGCAGACTTCTCCCAGGGTCAGCAGACTTCTCCCAGGGTTAACAGACAGGTGTTATCGCCCAGGGTCAGCAGATAGATAGTGTCTTCCAGGGTCAGCAGATAGATACTGTCTTCCAGGGTCAGCAGATAGGTACTGTCTTTCAGCGTCAGCAGACAAGTGTTATCTTCCAGGGTCAGCAGACAGGTGCTGTCTTCCTGGGTCAGCAGACAGGTGCTGTCTTCTAGGGTCAGCAAACAGGTACCGTCTCCCAGGGGTCAGCAGACATGTCAGTGGTGCAATACTTGTGTGGTATTGTCTCTTAGGTTAGCAGGTCAGGTAGTGGCACCCGGGGTGGCACCACATGGGCAGAATATCCTCAGCACAATAAAGTAAATACCTGCCAGCAATCAAGATGGCCGCCAAGACGCAATATTGGCACCTGATCCTCTCCTCGCTACCGGATATTGACTCTCACATTATCACCAGTGATCTCATTATCTACAACTTCCTCCTACTGTCTCGTAGATGAGTGTTGCATGTGGTGAAGGAGACACTTGCCGAGAGATAGCGGTGGAAGACGCTTAAGGAGACATTATCGTGTTGACATAATATCCGGGCTTTTGTGACGTACTGGCGACCGTCCTATATATCACCTTCTGCCCTAAGCCCGACTACACTAAAGGTTGGGTATGGAGGGGAAGAAGGTGGGTGGGAAAATCGATAGGGGAAAAGGATAGGTGGAGGGGAATGATGAGAGTGGGGAAAAATGATAAGGATAGTTGGAAATATTAACCGGATGTCTCGTAGCTCAGATGCAGAACGTTCGAATCACAACAACAAATACCCAGGTTTGATCCCATGGTGAGACAAAACTTACAGGCGAGTTTCCTTACACCTGTTGCCCTTGTTTGCTCAGCAGTAAATAGGTATCTGGGTGTTAGTCGACTATTATGGGTTGTATCTTTGAGGCGGACTCGAGGATTGCAGCGGAAAAATTCCCCCACAATGCTTGACTTTCATGAGTTATCCTAGGATTAACACTTATCCCAGGATACTTATTAGGAGACAATCTTGTACTTGCAACGACTGCTACATCACACACCTATTGTGTGATGTAGCAATGCTCTCTACATTAATTTAGCGATGTTTTTAACTTGCTTGATATTTTCTGAGTTATGGTAATGTTAGCTGTTTCTAGATGATACTTAAATTATCTTAATATTTATCGAATTATTTCAGGTTTGCCTAACTTGTTTTCGTTATTCCTGCATCTTTCCCAACATACCTGAATATTTTTAATCATTCGTGATTTTTTCCTATCTTGAATCCTTCTGTTCAT
>WNWK01020019.1:2500-12500 GCA_009830355.1 Cherax destructor | reverse complement strand
GACACTATATACTGTAGCAACACATCAAGAAGACACTATATACTGTGGCAACACATCAAGAAGACACTATATACTGTGGCAACACATCAAGAAGACACTATATACTGTGGCAACACATCAAGAAGACACTATATACTGTAGCAACACATCAAGAAGACACTATATACTGTGGCAACACATCAAGAAGACACTATATACTGTGGCAACACATCAAGAAGACACTATATACTATTGCAACACATTAAGAAGACACTATATACTGTGGCAACACATCAAGAAGACACTATATACTGTGGCAACACATCAAGAAGACACTATATACTGTGGCAACACATCAAGAAGACACTATATACTGTGGCAACACATCAAGAAGACACTATATACTGTAGCAACTCATCAAGAAAACACTATATACTGTGGCAAATCATCAGGAAGACACTATATACTGTGACAACACATCAAGAAGACACTATATACTGTGACAACACATCAAGAAGACACTATATACTATGGCAACACATCAAGAAGACACTATTTACTGTGGCAACTCATCAAGAAAACACTATATACTGTGGCAACACATCAAGAAGACACTATATACTGTGGCAACACATCAAGAAGACACTATATACTGTGGCAACTCATCAAGAAGACACTATATACTGTGGCAACACATCAAGAAGACACTATATACTGTGGCAACACATCAAGAAGACACTATATACTGTGGCAACTCATCAAGAAAACACTATATACTGTGGCAACACATCAAGAAGACACTATATAATGTGGCAACACATCAAGTAGACACTATATACTGTGGCAACTCATCAAGAAAACACTATATACTGTGGCAACACATCAAGAAGACACTATATACTGTGGCAACACATCAAGAAGACACTATATACTGTGGCAACACATCAAGAAGACACTATATACTGTGGCAACACATCAAGAAGACACTATATACTGTGGCAACACATCAAGAAGACACTATATACTGTGGCAACACATCAAGAAGACACTATATACTGTGGCAACACATCAAGAAGACACTATATACTGTGGTAAACGTGGCTGTCTAAACTTAGTCTGTGGTCTCTGTGGTCGTCGTGGTAACCAAAGGTTGGTTTCTGGTCGTCGTGGTTATCAAAGCTGAGTCTGTAGTCGTCTGTGGTAGTGGTTATCAAGCTGAGTTTGTAGTAGTGCTTATCAAAGCTAAGTTTGCAATAGTGCTTATCAAAGCTGAGTTTGCAGTAGTGCTTATCAAAGCTGAGTTTGCAGTAGTGCTTATTTAAGCTAAGTTTGTAGAAGTGCTTAACAAAGCTGAGTTTGCAGTAGTGCTTATCAAAGCTGAGTTTGTAGTCGTGCTTATCAAAGCTAAGTTTGTAGTAGTGCTTATGAAAGCTAAGTTTGTAGTCGTGCTTATCAAAGCTGAGTTTGTAGTAGTGCTTATCAAAGCTGAGTTTGTAGTAGTGCTTATCAAAGCTGAGTTTGTAGTAGTGCTTATCAAAGCTAAGTTTGTAGTAGTGCTTATCAAAGCTAAGTTTGTAGTAGTGCTTATCAAAGCTAAGTTTGTAGTCGTGCTTATCAAAGCTGAGTTTGTAGTAGTGCTTATCAAAGCTGAGTTTGTAGTCGTGCTTATCAAAGCTAAGTTTGTAGTAGTGCTTATCAAAGCTGAGTTTGTAGTCGTGCTTATCAAAGCTGAGTTTGTAGTCGTGCTTATCAAAACTGTGTTGCGATTATCATATTCAACTAACGCGATACGTCTGGCAACGCGGTGTCTCGGACATTATACCCAACGTTAAAATTCCTAAGTATTTACCTAGCAGTGAGAGGCTTGGGTACAGACCTTGCCAGGGCTCACTTGCACTTGAACCACGACACACTCTGACATTTAATATATTCTAAAGTCTGAATGATGACTTACTGTGGTGAGAAGATGGTTCTCAACTACTTCACCAAGGCTTCAGGAATGCCTTACTTCGTAATTATCTTGCATCTTAATTACCTTGCTTTGTAATTACCAGACTTCGTAATTACCTGGCATAATAATGGAGGGTTGTGTCAAGCTGTCGCCTATCCAGTTGTTAAGCAGTCTGGGTAGGTAGGTATGCAGGAGCGTACACTTAATAAGGAGAAATCTCGTTCTTGGCTGAACCAAACAAATGGAAAAACTGATCTCTCTACTGGTTTGATTGTATTTACTTAATATTTAGTACTAAACTCTTGTGGGTTAATAAGTCACAGCATTAATCATTGAGTTCTTATATTTTTATATGCTCCAAGCGAACATCAACCAAATCTTTAAATGGGCCGCAGAAAACAATATGAAGTTCAATGAAGAGAAGTTTCAACTACTCAGATATGGAAAACTTGAGGAAATTATAATTGTATCAGAGTATACAACAAATTATAACCACACAATAGAGGACCTCGGAGTGATAATGTCAGAGGATCTCCCCTTCAAAGACCACAACAATACATCTATCATCTGCTAGAAAAACGATAGGATAGATAATGAGAACCTTCAAAACTAGGGACGCCAAGCCCATGATGATTCTTTTTAAATCGCTTGTTCTCTCTAGGCTGGAATACTTCTGTACACTAACTGCCCCCTTCAAGGCTGGCGAAATTGCTGACCTGGAGAATGTACAGAGAACTTTCACAGAGCACATAAGTATAATAAAACACCTAAATTACTGGGAACGGTCGAAGTCCTTTGATTTGTATTCCCTGGAACGCAGGCGAGAAAGATACATGGAAATATACACTTGGAAAATCCTAGCGGGATTAGTACCAAACTTTTACACAAAAATCACTCTCTACGAAAGCAAAAGACTCGGCAGGAGATGCAACATTCCCCCAATGAAAAGCAGGGCCCCTGACACAATAAGTGTCAGGGGGCCCAAGACTGTTCAGCTTCCTCCCAGCATATATAAGGGGGTTTACCAATATACCCCTGGCTGTCTTTAAGAAGGCCCTGGACAGGCACCTAAAGTCAGTACCTGATCAGCCGGGCTGTAGTTCTTATGTCGGTTTACGTGCGGTCAGCAGTAACAGCCTGGTTGATCAGACCCTGATATACCACGAGGTGGCGTTGACCCCCGAAACCCACTCCAGGTATACTCCAGATATACCAGGTTTCTTTATGTCCTACAACGACACCTTCACACACTTTTTTTATCATGGAATATTACAAGAGTGGCGCCGTGTTATCAGTGATTAACATCACTGTATATTTATGTGAACGACCACTTCCCTTCGTGTGATATCAGCCAATGAGGCATCTCTTCCCTCGTGTCTCTAAACTGCCATCAGGGAAGATCTCTCTCATGGACACACACACACAGACTATGTGAAACTAATGAGGAGAATAAAAGCGGACAAGGATCAGGTAAGACTACATGGGGATCTGGACAGGCTGCAAGCCTAGTAATACAAATGGCTCCTGGAGTTTACAAGTGCAAAGTTATGAAGCTAGGGGAAGGACAAAGGAGACCGCAGACGTAGTACACCCTAAGAGGTCAGAGGCTGCAATACTCACTCAAGGAAAATGATCTTGAGGTGAACATCATACCGAGCACGTTTCTTGAGGCGCACATCAACCAAATAACTGCTGTAGCATACGGGCGCCTAGCAAACCTGAGAATAGCGTTTCTACATCTGTGTAAGCAGTCATTTACGACACTGTACACCGTGTACTTCAGGCCCATATTGGAGTATGTAGCACCGGTATGGAACACACACCTGGTCAAACACGTCAGAAAAAAAAGGTTTGCAACAAGCCTAGTCCCAGAGCTGAGAAGTTTGTCCTACGAGGAGAGGGTAAGGGAACTCAAGCTGACAACACTTTAAGACAGGAGGGATAGGGGGACAAGATAACAATATATAAAATACTGATAGGAATTGATAAATTGGATAGGGACAGAATGTTTCAGAGAAGGAACACAGCAACAAGGGGTCATAACTGGAAGTTGTGATAAGGGATGTTATGAAGTGCTTCTTCAGTCGAAGAGTTGTCTGGAAGTGGAACAGTCTGGAGAGTGAGGTAGTGGAGAGAGGATCCATACTTAGCTTTAAGAAGAGATATGGTAAAACTCATGGAGCAGGGAGAGATTAAACATAGTAGCGACCAATGATTCGACCCCTGCAACCACTATTAGGTGAATACACTTAGGTGAATTAGGTGAGAACACACACACTCACACACCCAGGCCCCAGATGGGGCCAGGAGCTGAGAGTCAGTCACAGCAAATACAGGTCGCTCCTGCGCGACCACCAAAAGATACAAATCGGTGAGTACATGCTAAGTGGTTTTTACATAAGAAAGGATAGTCCCCATGTGGCTGGTATTCTTTAAAACTACTCGAAGCTTTGAAGAGGTTGGGCGAAGAACTGTGAGTCGGTATCATATTTTCTTATTAATAATGTGCACGAGATTTTCAGGCAAATGCTTATACTGCAAATTAACCCCAGCTAGTACAAGTATATTAAAATTATATTAAAATTCGAGAATGATAAAGATGACTGAAAACAATAAACATCTTAACACAAAGACTGACACAACAAGCACCTGAGAGTTAGTTTAATAGCAACCATACCACCAGAGAAGCCCATCAACCAAGTAACTTCAGGGGCAGACGAGCATTGGTGAACCTCTTGACTCACTCAGTGAGTACACACCAGTGAGTACACACCAGTGAGTACACACCAGTGAGTACACACTATAGTGGTCATGCGTCAGTCCTGATCAAAGCTGACAAGAGGTTCCAGTTTCCTTCACATAACAATGTCACCCAAGAGTTGCGACAATGTATTTAGTGCCCATTGCATAATCTATAAAAGCATGGAGCGCACATCTAATCAAGCAGGTGCAGAAAAAATAGAGAAATTTCAGATGTGCAAACGAAACAAAGAGAGCTAAATGGACTATGGGAGACACCTATAAGACATCTATAACACATTATATGACGGTCAGAGCAATCATTTTGAAAGGAGAAATCATAGTATATAATACCGACAAAATGATGAATTAGACGCATGTGCAATATTTGGGTATCTTTATTTAGTAGACTTCGTATATATATGTATATATATGTATATATATATATATATATATATATATATATATATATATATATATATATATATATATATATATATATATATATATATATATATATATATATATTATTTATTAACACATCGGCCGATTCCCACCAAGACAGGGTGGCCCGAAAAGAAAAACTTTCATCATCATTCACTCCTTCTCTGTCTTGCCAGAGGGGTGCTTTACACTACAGTTATAAAACTGCAACATTAACACCCCTCCTTCAGAGTGCAGACACTGTACTTCCCATCTCCAGGACTCAAGTCCGGCCTGCCGGTTTCCCTGAATCCCTTCATAAATGTTACTTTGCTCACACTCTAACAGCACGTCAAGTATTAAAAACCATTTATCTCCTTTCACTCCTATCAAATACGCTCAAACATGCTTGCTGGAAGTCCAAGCCCCTCGCACAGAAAACCTCCTTTACCCCCTCCCTCCAACCTTTCCTAGGCCGACCCCTACCCCGCCTTCCCTCCACTACAGATTTATACACTCTCGAAGTCATTCTTTCTCGTTCCATTCTCTCTACATGTCCGAACCACCTCAACAACCCTCCTCAGCTCTCTGGATAATAGTTTTGGTAATCCCACATCTCCTCCTAATCTCCAAACTACGGATTCTCTGCATTATATTCACACCACACATTGACCTCAGACATGACATCTCCACTGCCTCCAGCCTTCTCATCGTTGCAACATTCATTACCCATGCTTCACACCCATATAAGAGTGTTGGTATAACTATACTCTCATACATTCCCCTCTTTACTTCCATGGACAAAGTTCTTTGTCTCCACAGACTCCGAAGAGCTCCACTCACCCTTTTCCCCTCATCAATTCTATGATTCACCTCATTCTCCATAGACCAATCTGCTGACATGTCCACTCCCAAATATCTGAATACATTCACCTCCTCCATACTGTCTCCCTCCAATCTGATATCCAATCTTTCGTCACCTAATCTTTTTGTTATCCTCATCACCTTACTCTTTCCTATATTCACTTTCAATGTTCTTCTTTTACATACCCTACCAAATTCATCCACCAACCTCTGCAACTTCTCTTCAGAATCTCCCAAAAGCACAGTGTCATCAAAAAAAAGCAACTGTGACAACTCCCACTTTCTATTTGATTCTTTATCTTTTAACCCCACACCTCTTGCCAAGACCCTCGCATTCACTTCTCTCACAACCCCATCTATAAATATATTGAACAACCACGGTGACATCACACATCCTTGTCTAAGGCCCACTTTTACTGGAATATATATGAAATATATATATATATATATATATATATATATATATATATATATATATATATATATATATATATATATATATATATATATATATATATATATATATATATATATATATATATATATATAAGGTAGTAGGTTGGTAGTCGGCAACCGCCCAGGGAGGTACTACCGTCCTGCCAAGTGAGTGTAAAACGAAAGCCTGTATTTGTTTTACATGATGGTAGGATTGCTGGTGTCTTTTTTCTGTCTCATAAACATGCAAGATTTCAGGTGCGTCTTGCTGCTTCTACTTACACTTAGGTCACGCTACACATACATGTACGTACACGTTTATGTATACAAACTCATCTGAGTTTTCTTTGATTTTATCTTAATAGTTCTTGTTCTTATTGTTTTTCCTTTCATATCCATGGGGAAGTGGAACAAGAATATTTCCTCCGTAAGCCATGCGTGTTGTAAAAGTCAACTAAAATGCCGGGAACAATGGGCTAGTAACCCCTTTTCCTGTATAGCTTACTAAAAAGAAAAAGAAGAAAACCGTCAAAGTGGGATGTTTGAATGTGCGTGGATGTTTGCGAATGATAAGAAAGAGATTATTGTAGATGTTATGAATGAAAAGAAGCTGGATGTCCTGGCTTTAAGTGAGACAAAGCTGAAGGGGGTAGGAGAGTTTCGGTGGGAAGAAATAAATAGGATTAGGTCAGAAGGAGTGGCAATAATGTTGAATAATCAGTTATGGCAGGTAAAGATGGAATATAAATGTATAAATTCAATGATTATGTGGAAAAAAATAAAGGATGGATGTGAAAAGTGGGTTATAGTAAGTGTTTATGCACCTGGAGAAGAGAGAAGTGTAGAGGAGAGAGAGAGAGATTTTGGGAAATGTTGAGTGAGTGTGTAGGGAGTTTTGAACCAAGTGAGAGAGTAATTGTGGTTGGGGATCTTAATGATAATGTGGGTAAAAATGTTGTGGAGGGAGTAGTAGGTAAATTTAGGGTGCCAGGGGTAAATGTAAATGGGTAACCATTAATTGAGCTATGTGTAAAAAGAGGTTTGGTAATAAGTAATACATATTTTATGAAGAAGAGGATAAATAAATACACAAGGTATGATATAGCACGTAAGGAAAGTAGTTTGTTGGATTATGTATTGGTGGATAATAGGTTGATGGGTAGGCTTCAGGATGTACATGTTCATAAAGGGTCAACAGATATATCGGATCATAATTTAGTTGTAGCTACAGTTAGAGTAAAATGTAGAAGGTACAAAAACAAAATGGCAACAGCAAGTAAGAGAGAGGTAAAAGTGTATAAACTAAGGGAGGAGGAAGTTAGGGTGAGATATAAGCAACTATTGGCAGAAAAGTGGGCTAGTGCAAGTATGAGTAGTGGGGGGGTTGAAGAGAATTGGGATAGTTTTAAAAATGCAGTATTAGAATGAGAGGCAGACGTTTGTGGCTAAAGGAGAGTGGGTGCAGGAGGAAAGAGGAGTGAGTGGTGGAATGAAGAAGTAAAGGGTGTGATAAAAGAGAAAAAAGGTAGCTTATGAGAGTTTTTTACAAAACAGAAGTGTTAATAGAAGAACAGAGTATATAGAGAGTAAACGAAAGGTGAAGAGAGTGGTGAGAGAGTGCAAAAAAAAGAGTGGATGAAAGAATGGGAGAGGCTCTGTCAAGAAATTTTGCTGAAAACAAGAAATTTTTTTGGCGTGAGATAAACAATGTAAGAAAGCCAAGGGAACGAATGGATTTGTCAGTTAAAAACAGAGTAGGGGAGTTAGTAGATGGGGAGCTGGAGGTATTGGGTAGATGGCGGGAATATTTTGAGGAACTTTTAAATGTCGATGAAAAAAGGGAGGCGGTAATTTCATGTACAGGTCAGGGAGGTACAACATCATTTAGGAGTGAAGAAGAGCAGGATGTGAGTGTTTGGGAGGTGCGTGAGGCATTACGTAGAATGAAA
Source organism: Cherax destructor (assembly GCA_009830355.1). NCBI lineage: Eukaryota > Metazoa > Arthropoda > Malacostraca > Decapoda > Parastacidae > Cherax > Cherax destructor. Next base: position 4,160 of record WNWK01020019.1, on the reverse strand, counting down.
GGGGGTAAAGCAGCTGGAACTGACGGGATCATGACAGAAATGTTAAAAGCAGGGGAGGATATAGTGTTGGAGTGGTTGGTATTTTTGTTTAATAAATGTATGAAAGAGGGGAAGGTACCTAAGGATTGGCAGAGAGCATGTATAGTTCCTTTATATAAAGGGAAGGGGGATAAAAGAGAGTGTAAGAATTATAGGGGAATAAGTTTACTGAGTATACCAGGTAAAGTGTATGGCAGGGTTATTATTGAAAGAATTAGAGGTAAGACAGAGAGTTGGATTGCAGATGAGCAAGGAGGCTTTAGAGTGGGTAGGGGAGGTGTAGATCAAGTGTTTACAGTGAAGCATATATGTGAACAGTATTTAGATAAAGGTAGAGAAGTTTTCATTGCATTTATGGATTTAGAAAAGGCATATGATAGTGTGGATAGGGGAGCAATGTGGCAAATGTTGCAAGTGTATGCAATAGGTAGTAAGTTACTAAAGGCTGTGAAGAGTTTTTATGAGGATAGTGAGGCTCAGGTTAGGGTGTGTAGGAGAGAGGGAGATTACTTCCCGGTAAAAGTAGGTCTTAGACAGGGATGTGTAATGTCACCATGGTTGTTTAATATACTTATAGATGGGGTTGTAAAAGAAGTAAATGCTAGTGTGTTGGGGAGAGGGGTGGGATTAAATTATGGGGAATCAAATGCAAAATGGGAGTTGACTCAGTTACTTTTTGCTGATGATACTGTGCTTATGGGAGATTCTAAAGAAAAGTTGCAAAGGTTAGTGGACGAGTTTGGGAGGGTGTGTAAAAGTAGAAAGTTGAAAGTGAACATAGATAAGAGTAAGGTGATGAGGGTATCAAACGATTTAAATAAAGAAAAATTGGATATCACATTGGAGAAAGGGATTATGGAAGAAGTAAATGTTTTCAGATATTTGGGAGTTCACGTGTCAGCGGATGGGTTTATGAAGGATGAGGTTAACCATAGAATTGATGAAGGAAAAAAGGTGAGTGGTATGTTGAGGTATCTGTGGAGACAAAAAACATTACCCATGGAGGCAAAGAAGGGAATGTACGAAAGTATAGTGGTACCAACACTCTTACATGGGTGTGAAGCATGGGTTGCAAATGTTGCAGCGAGGAGGAGGCTGGAGGCAGTGGAAATGTCCTATCTAAGGGCAATGTCTGGTGTAAATATTATGCAGAAAATTCGGAATGTGGAAATTAGGAGAACGCGTACAGTTACTAAAAGTATTTGTCAGAGGGCTGAAGAGGGGTTGTTGAGGTGGTTTGGTCATTTAGAGAGAATGGATCAAAGTAGAATGACTTAGAGAGCGTATAAATCTGTAGGGAAAGGAAGGTGGGGTAGGGGTCGTCCTAGAAAAGGTTGGAGGGAGGGGGTAAAGGAGGTTTTTGTAGGCGAGGGGCTTGGACTTCCAGCAAGCATGTGTGAGCGTGTTAGATAGGAGTGAATAGAGACGAAAGGTTTTTGGGACCTGACGAGCTGTTGGAGTGTAAGTAGGGTAACATTTTGTGAAGGGATTCAGGGAAACCAGTTAATTGATTTAGTTGGACTGGAGTCCTGGAAATGGGAAGTACAATGCCTGCACTTTAAAAGAGGGGTCTGGGATAATGACAGCTGGGACAGACTATTCTCAGCTGTCGTATCTGAGC
>WNWK01020018.1:0-36664 GCA_009830355.1 Cherax destructor | reverse complement strand
CTTCTCATGTACAAATTTACTAAAAAGAAGAAGAAAAAACTTTATAAAACTGGGTTGTTTGAATGTGCGTGGATGTAGTGCGGATGATAAGAAAGAGATGATTGCCGATGTTATGAATGAAAAGAAGTTGGATGTCCTGGCCCTAAGCGAAACAAAGCTGAAGGGGGTAGGCGAGTTTCAGTGGGGAGAAATAAATGGGATTAAGTCAGGAGTATCTGAGAGAGTTAGAGCTAAGGAAGGGGTAGCAATAATTTTGAAGGATCAGTTATGGAAGGAAAAGAGGGAATATGAATGTGTAAATTCAAGAATTATGTGGATTAAAATAAGGGTCGGATGCGAAAAGTGGGTCATAATAAGCGTGTATGCACCTGGAGAAGAGAGGAGTGTAGAGGAGAGAGAGAGATTTTGGGAGACAGTAGTTTGGGAGACAGTAGCAGTCTATTTTCGTATGGTATTTATTGATGCACAGTGGACCCCCGAGTATCGTAATTAATCCGTTCCAGGAGAAGTTTACGAAATTCGAACCATTATTTCCCATAAGAAATAATGTAAATACAATTAATCCGTTCCACAAAAAAATATTCACATACTAAATTAAAAACAATATATATATATATACATTTACTTACCTTTATTGAAGAGTTGCAGGCATCTGTAAGGTAGAGTTGCTGATAGGGGCAGGGAGTTAGTGGTTGGAAGGGGAATCCCCCTCCAAAAGGACTTCAGGTAACAAGTCCCTCTCTGGGGTTACTTCCCTTCTTCGTCTTTTAATGCCATTAGGACCAGCTTGAGAGTCACCAGACCCCTGCCTGGTAAAGTAACTGTCCAGAGTCCTCTGTTTCTGGCGACCCTTCAACACTTTCCTGAAGTGTGACATGGCTCTGTCACTGAAGTGGCTGCACTGAAGGCTCATTTCAGCTTGCTCAGGGTGGTGTCTTTCAACAAATGTCTGCAACTCATTCCACTTTGTACACATCTCCTTAAGCACTGAAGAGGGCACCTCCTTCTGTCTCTCACCCTCCTCCTTTGAAGCAATAACCTCAGCTGTGGTCTGTTGCTGTTCCAGATGAAGCTCTTGCAGCTCTTCAGTTGTTAGCTCTACCCTGTGCTCCTCCACCAACTCTTCCACATCCTCACCACTCACCTCCAACCCCAGGCTGTTCCCCAATGCCACAATAGAGTCCACAACAGGCACAGGGTCGTCAGGGTCAGCCTCAAATCCTTCAAAATCCCACTGTTGGACACAACCTGGCCACACTGGTCTCCAAGCAGAGTTCAAAGTCCTGGAAGACACTCCTCCCAAGCCTTACCTATAAGGCGTATGCAATACACAATGTTGAAGTGATCTTTCCAGAACTCTCTTAGGGTCAACTCAGTGTCCGAGGTCACTTCAAAGGACTTTTCAAACAGTGCTTTGGTGTACAGTTTCTTGAAGTTGGAAATGACCTGCTGGTCTATGGGCTGGAGGAGAGGAGTGGTGTTAGGAGGCAAGAACTTCACTCTGATGAAATTAAACTTGTCAGACAACCACAAGTTGTCAGGGTGAGCAGGAGCATTGTCCAGTATCAGGAGGCACTTGAGTGGCAATTTCTTTTCCAAGAGGTATTTCTTCACAGTAGGGCCAAACACTCCAGTCACCCATTCCTTGAAAATCTCCGTAGTGACCCATGCCTTGGTGTTAGCCTTCCAATGCACACACAAATTATTCTTGTCAACACTGTGATTCTTGAAGGGTCTGGGATTTTCATAGTGATACACCAGTAAAGGCTTCACTTTAAAATCACCACTGGCATTGGCACACATCATAAGAGTTAGCCTGTCTTTCATAGGCTTGTGTCCTGGCTGTGCCTTTTCCTCCTGAGTAATGTAGGTCCTGTTGGGCATTTTCTTCCAAAACAGGCCTGTTTCATCATAGTTAAACACTTGTTGGGGGAGGAATTGTTCAGCCTCTACGAACCCCTGGAATTCATGCACAAATTTTTCAGCTGCACATTTGTCTGAGCTGGATGCCTCACCATGTCTCACAACACTGTGTATGCCACTACATTTTTTAAACCTGTCAAACCAGCCTTTGCTGGCTTTAAAATCACTTGCCTCACTACTGGTTGCAGGCATTGTCTTGACAAGACCTGTGTGCAACTTCCTTGCCTTTTCACAAATTATCACTATGGAAATACTATCACCCGCTCTCTGTTTTTCATGAATCCACACCAACAACAACTTCTCAACCTCATCCACTGTTTTCAATCTATTTTTCGTTAACATATCAACCCCTTTTGCAACATTAGCTTCCTTGATCTCATTTCTCTTTGCCAGGATAGAGCTGATAGTAGATTGGGTTTTGTTGTACATCCTGGCAAGATCACTCAGATGTACGCCACTCTCATATTTTTCTATAATCTCTTTCTTCAGTTCGATGGTGTTCCTCACTTTCTTTACCACAGGGTGCAACTAGGAAGCTTCTTTGGACCCATGGTGACTTATTTCACAGTGACAATCACTAAACCACCAAAAAGACACCAAATGAAGTGTGAATGTTTGAAAGAGCGCGCTAGGTAATGTTCTCTCAATGGTAAACAACGCTCACTGGCTGCGTCCTGCGTCCGCGCAGGCGCGGAGCAGGCGGACAGGTCTAATACGTTACGAAACATGAGCCATTTTACGATTCTCGAAATCGAAAAGCTTACGAAACACGATGTTTACGAAATAAGAACCTTACGAAACTCGGGGTCCACTGTAAGCAAGCTACCAGCTTCATCAAATACCTTTAACACAGACTCTGATAAATTTAAAACATACTACAGTTGACCCCGAGTTTCGTAAACCCCGAAATCGTACAATTATGTAAGTATAATATTGTCAGTGCTTGTGGAAGTGTATTTTTGGGGGTCTGAAATAGACTAACCTACGTGACATTTTTCCTTAAGGAGTAAATTCGTTGGTAATTGCACTTGAACAGACTTCAGGAGTGAAGTTTTACGAAACTCGGGGTTCACTGTATTCCAATAAAGGAGTAACTCCAAACAGTTGTCAACTAGTAAGTGTATCTCATGACTTCGTGCAAAAAGAACTAAGCAGGTTAAACCCAATTAAAGCACCGGCCCAGATAACATCCCGTCTAAGTTTCTAAAAGATGGTGCATCTGAACTGGCAATCCCCATTGCTCACATAATAAATTTGTCGATCACCACTAATACAGTGCCAGAGGGGTTCAAGGAGGCCAGAGTTACTCCTATCTTCAAGAAAATAGGTCAGCAACTATAGGCCTGTTAGTATACTCAGTGTAATATCAAAAATTCTAGAGAGGGCGGTGTACTGTCAAGTAGTTAAATATCTTAGTGACAACAACATTCTTCATAGTTACCAATCAGGCTTTAGGAGATCTTATTCAACCGACACCTCCCTAATTAATCTGATGGATTACATGAGAACTGAAATGTCTATAGGGAACCTCATAGGAATGGTAACTTTAGACTTGCAAAAGGCCTTCGATACTGTCAACCACAATATACAGTGGACCCCCGCTATTCGAACTTAATCCGTTCCAGGAGCAAGTTCTCAACGCGAAATGTTCGAGTGGCGATTTAATTTTTCCCATAAGAAATAATGGAAATACAATTAATCCGTTCCTGCTTTCAGGAGGCATGACAAAATAGTACAGTGGTCCCTCGGTTTTCGTGCATCTCCAAACTCGAACATTTATGTAAGTGTATTTTCGTAAGTGCTGTTGCAAGTGTATTTTGGGGGTCTGAAATAGACTAACCTACGTGACATTATTTCTTAAGGAAGTAAATTGTTCGGTAATGGCACTTGAGCAGCACTCTGGAACGAATTTTCGGCGAAAACCGAGGGACCACTGTACTTCACTGTGAACCTATTATCAACTCGACAGCTTATGTGGAAAATATTGGTATTTTCCGAGTTGTAATTGATAAACTTTCCAATATGAATAGATATCATTAATGTGTTGCTGTTGGCTTAACATTAACTGAAAAGAACCAACGAATTAACACGCATGCCGAGATGCCTCGTCAAGTGGGCAGAGGAAGCTGGGTAGAGGGACTGGTCAGTGTACAGCGAGCCTACCACCCGATTTCAGGTGATGATGGCGAGCCGAATTTGGAGATTCCGGCCACCAAACCGGATTTAATTACCTCCTTTCGTAATGTGGAGGAATATCCAGTGACGCGGTGAATATAAAGTGGGACAATCGGTCCAGGAGGTCCAGTAATAGGACAATAATTGTGAAATAAGGCGTGCCGCCGGCAGTGATGCGGTCATAGGCCTATTTGAACTCAGTGAAGCGACCATACGGCAGGATAAAGTCGTAACCCCTGATGCTGGGAGCTTTCGTCTTAGAAGAGACTGAAATATATTCGATGAATATTGTGAAATGGTGAATATAGTGAAACCGAGTTGTAAATAAATAGGGAGTGATTGTACCGAGCGAGGCTAGCTTGGGTACGCCATACCCGACCACCATGTTGAATGCGGAGAAAATGAACTAATATATCGCAAGTTATCTACTCGAAATCCAAGTATCGAGACGGTGAATGTGTATAAACTAGTGGGGCATTAAGCCAGGATATACGTAATATGTAAAGTTATACGTATAAACAGTACAAAAGGTCGGATTAGTGAGAGGGTCTGAATCGCTACCCCGACCAACCACATGCAACTAACGCCCGGTCTCGTGGGCGTATAAGAGTTCACGGAAATTATCCTTCCTTGACTCGACGGGACAACTATTACCATCGCGATCGAATCGGATCGCAGGAGGACGTCAACAATGGAACGACTCCCTCATCTAAAGCTAAGTACCATCCTGTAGTCTTTATTGTTGGCCAATGATATTGTTCCGCACAGTAGATGTACTTTAGCTAGGTCAACGATCTACAATGCACCACTATGATGCTGTTAATTAGGCGAGTGATGGTCATGTTCACTTAATTGTGTGTTCTCTACCTCTCCTCCTGTTTGATCAGTTGTTTAATAACCTATACAGTCCACTTAAATTTAACATAACATAATTTTTAATCTTATCTACTCAGATTTATTTATACTGGTCCAGAGTGCAGTGGTTATCGTGAGAATATTGAAGGTACCCCTTGGGTGCGGCAAGGAGCGGTAAAGTTCTCACATACCTTAAAGGGAATGACTGCAGTAAAGTATACAGTCGGTCATCTCCTTGGGGTTTGTTTATTGCAAGTGGCGGTGTCCCAGATAGACTTATCTCCCACAATTCCCACAGCTTATTTATCTATCACAATTCATCTAATACGTATGACATAATAAACAATATAAATAACATAAAAACCTGCTATACACTCTAGAATGAATAAATATATACAGTGGACCTCGGTTAACGAATACCCGAAATCGTAATTATGTAAGTATAATTTTGAAGTTCTTGTGGAAGTGTATTTTTGGGGTCTGAAATAGACTAACCTACGTGAAATTTTTCCTAAGGAGTAAATTCTGTAATGGCACTTGAGCAGACTTCAGGAGTGAAGTTTTACGAAACTCGGGGTCCACTGTATGTCATTACGAATGTGGTGGCTGGGAAGGATGGTGGTGGCGGGCATTCTCGCTACAGCTGTGAAAACATCTTCCCATTCTTTCCTCCTTCAGACGTGTTAGTATAAGAGAAAACGGAGTTTGTAATGCTAAGTGCATTAGATCACTTCCAGTCAGCTTCAAGGAGTGAAGAGAAATCGTACGTGTCAGGCTGGTAACAGCAACAACAACAACTGGTTTGTTTACAAAACTCCTCCCGAACCTTCATTTAATCTTGTTTACTCACCACTGCCTCTACTACCACTCCCTCTCACCACTGCCTCTCACCACTGCCTCTACCACAACTGCCTCTCACCACTGCCTCAACCACCACTGCCTCTACCACCACTACCTCTACCACCACTGCCTCTACCACCACTGCCTCTACCACTGCCTCTCCACCACTGCCTCTACCACCACTGCCTCTCACCACTGCCTCTACCACCCTCTCCCGCCTCACCACCACTGCCTCAACTCCACCACTGCCTCTACCACCACTGCCTCTACCACCACTGCCTCTACCACCACTGCCTCTACCACCACTGCCTCTACCACCACTGCCTCTACCACCACTGCCTCTACCACCACTGCCTCTACCACCACTGCCTCTACCACCACTGCCTCTACCACCACTGCCTCTCCACTCTACCACCACGCCTCTACCACCACTGCCTCTACCACCACTGCCTCTACCACCACTGCCTCTACCACCACTGCCTCTACCACCACTGCCTCTACCACCACTGCCTCACCACTGCCTCACATTTAATGAACAAACTCCAAACAATTATAATAAAGTGTGAAATGTCTGGATGAGCGTGCAGGGTATTGTTCTCTCGAGTGTAAACAACGAGGACTGGCTCTCCAAGCGCCTGGGCGGACAGGTGATGGACACACTTGTTCGAATTGTGATATTTTGTTCGCATGACGATATCGATTTTCTTGTTCTAATGACGATTTGTTCGACTGCCGACCGTTCGAATAGCGGGGTCCACTGTATTATGTAAGAAACTTCAAGCTATCGGCATAGGTTCCACAGACTGGTTTAAGTCCTATCTTAGCAACAGGAAACAAATTGTCAAAATCAACAAAACGGAATCAGAACCACTGCCGATAGCATGTGGAGTTCCCAAGGTAGTATTCTGGGTCCTTTATTATTCCTGTGTTATGTAAATGATATGCCCATCAGTGTCAAGTGCAAACTCCTACTGTATGCGGATGACAGTGCTTTGTTAGTGTCAGGTAAAGACTCATAAGATATAGCTAATGTATTAACACTGGAACTGAGTCCTGCAGCAAATGGTTAGTAGACAACAAACTATCATTACATCTAGGGAAACAGAAGCCATACTCTTTGGCACGAAATATAAACTGAGCAGGGTAAATAATTTTAATGTCCAGTGTAATGGGAATCCATCACATCAGTTTCCTCAGTAAAATATCTGGGAATCCAGTTTGACCCGTGCATGTCAGGAGAATTGATAGGGAACAGTGTAGTAAAGAAAGCGAATGCCAGACTGAAGTTCCTCTACAGACAAGCACAGTGTCTACTTACTGAGGCTCGCAGGATCCTATGTCTAGCCCTTATACAATGTCATATGGACTACGTTTGCTCTTCATGGTACTCTGCCTTGACAAAAAACTGAAAGATAAGTTGCAAATCACCCAGAACAAATGGTAAGATTCATCCTGGACCTGAGTCCAAGAGAGCATGTAGGCCAGGATGAATTACAACAATTGGATATGCTGAATATTGAAGACAGAGTAAAACAACTTAAATTAAATCAAGTTTATAAAATTGCTCACAAACAGTGTCCAGAATATCTTGCTGCCAATTTTGTCAAGGCTGGGAACCAAAGCAGTCATAGTACTAGGGGACAGAGCACAACTTTGTAGTTCCCACAGTCAGTAGCCAGGCTTCAAAACCTTTTATTGTACAACAATAAAGGAATGGAACAGACTGCCTGCACATGTCAAAGCCAGTCATAGCATGAGCCATTTCAAGAAGTGAACCAAAAGGTACCTAATGAATGTAGCGACAGAAAGGGAGGAGAATGATTTTTATTTTTTAGCTAACCACATGTAGTGGACCCCGAGTTTCGAACCCGAAATCTACATTTATGTAAGTATATTGTAAGTGCTTGTGAAAAGTATTGTTGGGGGTCTGAAATAGACTAACCTGGTGACATTTTTCTTAAGGTTGTCGTAATGGCACTGAGCAGACTTCAGGAGTGAAGTTTTACGAAACTCGGGGTCCACTGTATATGTAAATATTTTACCTTATTCCTAGTATACATATTCCTTTATAATATAATAACATATATATCCTACAATGTAAAATATTAAAGTATAAAAGTGTACGGTTCGTATTTCTAACGGCTACACCAACCTCTGTTCACGTGATCGGGCATTAGCCAATCATAGGCCTGCCTTTTGAATACCCCAGTGCCGTGCAGGCCCACGAGTCAGTACCATCCGAGTAGGCATAGCAGAAGGACGTAGGCATAGGCTCTCAGTTCCCATATATCCAACGCCTCATTAAACGCTACCAACAACCAAGCTCATCTTGTATTAAATTACCAAATCTATGCAAAGAACCCGCCAACATAGCCCAGGGTTATCCTGGCTGGATAACACACACAACTCAAGGTTATCCTGGGTGGAAAACACACTCCCAGGTTATCTTGGGTGGAAAACACTTCCGGGATATCCTGAGTGGATAACACACACTCACACACCGAGTTATCCTGCATGGATAACACACACACGTTATCCTGCATGGAGAAACTTCCCCTGGGTTATTCTGGTGGATAACACTTCCTCCTGGTTTATCCTGGGTGAAAAAGTTCTCCTTGGGTTATCCTGGTGGATAACACTTCCCCTGGTTTATCCTGGTGGATAACACTTCCCTGGGTTATCCTGGATGGATAACACTTCCCCTAGGTTATCCTGGGTGAATAAAACTTCCCTGGGTTATCCTTGGAGGATAACACTTCACCCTGGGATATCAAAGATGGATAACACTTCACCCTGGGTTATCCCGAATTGATAATACTTCACCCTGAGCTATCCAGGGTGGATATCACTTTCCCTGAGTTATCCTGGGTGGATAACACTTTACCCTGGGTTATCCTGGATGGATAACACTTACCCTGGTTATCCTGGATGGATAACACTTACCCTGGGTTATCCTGGATGGATAACACTTTACCCTGGGTTATCCTGGATGGATAACATTACCCTGGGTTATCCTGGATGGATAACACTTTACCCTGGATTATTCTGGATGGATAAGACTTCACCCTCAGTTATCCTGGGTGGATAACACTTCCCCAGGTTATCCTGGATGGATAACACTTCCCTGGTTATCCTGGGTGGATAACACTTTTTGGGTTATCCTGGGTGGATAACACTTCCCTGGGTTATTCTGGGTGGATAACACTTTCCTGGGTTATCCTGGGTGGGTAACACTTCCCTGGGTTATCCTGGGTGGGTAACACTTCCCCTGGGTTATCCTGGGTGGTAACATTTCCCCCTGGGTTATCCTGGTGGGTAACACTTCCTCTGGGTTATCCTGGGTGATAACACTTTTTGGGTTATCCTGGTGGATAACACTTCCCTGGGTTATCCTGGGTGGATAACACTTCCTCTGGGTTATACTGCGTGGGTAACACTTCTCCCTGGGTTAAGAAGTTCCCCCTGGGTTATCCTGGGTGGATAACACTTCCCTCTGGGTTACCCTAGGGTGGACAACACTTCCCCCTGGGTTATCCTGGGTGGGTAAGTTCCCCATGGGTTATCCTGGGTGGATAACCTTCCCCCTGGGTTATCCTGGGTGGGTAAGTTCCCCATGGGTTATCCTGGGTGGGTAACACTTCCCCCTGGGTGGAGAACTATTCCCCCTTTGTTATCCTGGGTGGATAACACTTCCCACTGGGTTATCCTGGGTGAACAATAATTCCCACTGGGTTATCCTGGGTGGACAATAATTTTCCCTGGGTTACCCTGGGTGGATAACACTTCTCCCAGGGTGGATAACACTTCTCCCTGGGTGGATAACACTTCTCCCTGGGTGGATAACACTTCTCCCTAGATGGATAACACTTCTCCCTAGGTGGATAACACTTCTCCCTAGGTGGATAACACTTCTCCCTGGGTGGATAACACTTCTCCCTGGGTGGATAACACTTCTCCCTGGGTGGATAACACTTCTCCCTAGGTGGATAACACATTGAAGCCGGCACTGCCAGCCTAAGTTTTCAACATTTAGTATAAGAAAAACGAGTATTAAAAGCTGACCTGGAAGTTCCGCAGTGTGAAGGTAAGACACTGTTGGTAGCAGTGTGAGAGCTGTGCCAGATGCAGCAGTGTCCTAGCACCAGTGTCCTAGCAGCAGTGTCCTAGCACCAGTGTCCTATTACCAGTGTCCTATTACCAGTGTCCTAGCAGCAGTGTCTTAGCACCAGTGTCCTAGCACCAGTGTCCTATTACCAGTGTCCTAGCAGCAGTGTCCTAGCAGCAGTGTCCTCGTACCAGTGTCCTAGCACCAGTGTCCTATTACCAGTGTCCTAGCAGCAGTGTCCTAACACCAGTGTCCTAGCACCAGCGCCTAGCACCAGTCCAGCACCAGTTCCTAGCACAGTGATAATGTTAACAGCAGCTTCTTCGTTCTTTCTTGTTGGGTTTATCAGCCACTGACGGCTTACGCCGACCAGTCCGGCTTCTCGATGTTCAAATACAAATTTATTTCTATGCAAGTTTACAATGTGTTTGTCTTGTTATAGGGATTCATATTTACATAGATAGTTTACTGTGTGTAATTACAATAATGAGTTGCAGTACAAAGAGAGCCACTATCACGCTTTGGCGTCATGGGCAGACTAAATTTAATTCAAATTCAAATTGATATATTTCTCTGTAAAAATTACAATGTGTGTTTTACATTTTAAGGACTAAGGACTATAATTACAAAGATGGCCGTTAGCATGCTTAGCATGCCTGGGCATGCTAGACATTTCGGGCAGACTTAATACTAGGTTTGCTCCAATATTGGAGTAAATCAGGCAAATTTACTCTATACAATGATTAAACTGGTATTAAGGTTAGGTAATTGTAGTGATTAACTAGGTTTACAAAATTGAGGTAGTATAAAATTAAATAATTTAACAATTAGTTTATATATTAATGGAAATGGTGACGTGTTGGCATGACAGTTTCTATATTGGAGTGTCTTAGGCAAACTTATGATTAGCTTAAGAATTATGAAGCAATAGTTGTATTAGAATCTTTGCTTCAGTCTTGTGCAGAATTAATTAAGGGGAAATCACATATATCAATAAGTGTAATTTTGTTGTGGATATGTGCAAGATAAAGTAATTATCATGTGGTTAGCTACCGATTAGATTAGATTTTGCCACCGATGTGGCTAGTTTATTGTGCACCCCATATCCATCCTGTATGGATACACAAAAGGCCTAGGCACTAGGCCCCAAAAGGGTTAACAATTGTATATTTGGATTTATATCTACATTTCAATTATCTGTTACAAGCAAATTTAGGAAATTTGCTTAGTATAACCGGTATCTTATTTTCATGAATAAGATATCTTGACATGTCACATAGGTTATTATACTGTCTATCTCTATATTCCTCAATAAGTGGACAATTAAGCACATAGTGTTCAAGACAGTGACCATATTCCTGATCACATAATTTGCATTTAGTTTGATCATCATCTGTGTGTCTCCCAAACTGCCAGAAGTACCTGTAGCCAAGCCTAAGCCTGACCACTACAACATCAGTCAGTATGTTCCATTGCAAGTTGCTCCACAAACATGCCCATCTATGCTCACGTTATCATGAGCACAGATAGGCACGTTCATGGAAATTAGATTTGGATTTATATCTACAGTTCACCAATCCAACGACATTCATCTTTGCAAATATTCAGGGTCTAAAGCCAGCAACAAACAACAAAATACCTTACATCCGTGGACTCCTTACAGAGTCAAATGCTATGTTTGCGGCTTTCACAGAGATCCACATAAGGGATCACTTGGACAAAGAAATGTGGATCCCTAGCTACAACTATACAGATGTGACAGAGTAAACAGGCAAAAAAGGGGGGTTGGCCTGTATAACACAAAGTCACTTATATGTTCACAACTACTAAATGCCTCAAATGATGTAGTTGAAGTATTAGCAATAAAGATCGAGAATCAAAACCTGGTCATCGTGGTTGTATACAAGCCTCCGTATGCAACGTCCCAGAAATTCCAGGAACAGCTTCTGAAAATTGACCACTGGCTGGATAATCTTCCAGCTCCTGCCCCCAACATCTTGCTCCTGGGGATTTCAACCTAAGGCACCTAAAATGGAGGAGCATTGCAAACAATTTGGAAGCAGAGATAACACCGGGGGGCAGCTCAGATGAAAATCGCACTCATATGAACTTTTAAATCTCTGCACCAAATTCACCTTAAACCAGCAAATAGTAGACCAGGGGCCAGGAGCTGAGTCTCGACCCCTGCAACCACAATTAGGCGAGTACAAGATTAGAGAATACGCTGGACCTCATCTTCACCAACAATGATGATCTGATACGAAATGTCATCCTATCAAAATCAATATACTCATATCACAACATAATAGAGGTCCAGACATGCATGCGGGGAGCCCAAGATCAACAAAATGTGATCAGCCGCGAGGGAGCCTTCTCCAAATTCAACTTCAATAACAAAAACATAAGATGGGATCAAGTAAACCAAGTCCTAAATGATATACAATGGGAAGATAGCCTAAGCATCACGGATCCTAAACTATGTATAGGACAAATTAACTCTGTGGCACTTGAGGTTTCCTCAAGGCAAATTCCCTTAAGAAAAAGGAGGAAAAGATGCAAACTAGAAAGAGAGAGGCGCTCCCTATACAGGCGAAGGCAAAGAATAACAGAGCGGCTACAAGAGGCCAATATATCTGAAATACAAAGGAAGACACTAGTCAGAGAAATAACAAACATCGAATTAAAACTAAAGGAATCTTACAGGAATCAAGAAACGCGGGAAGAACTAAAAGCAATAAACAAAATTGAAAGAATCCCAAAGTATTAACTCTCATAATTAAGGTGCTAATTTTGGTGCTAAAGTGTTTTACTCTTTTTATTTACTATTATATTCCCTAAAGTGTTAACCCTCATTGTTTACTATTATATTCCCTAGTTTATATTTTTAAAAAAATCTAACTGCCACAGTTCTTATATTAATTTTTATTATAATAATTAAGGTGCTAACTCAGGTACTAATTTACTTTACTTTCATTGTTTGCTATCATTTTCCCTAGCTCCTTTATTCCCAGCTTTAGTAAACTACCATAGTTCAATTAATTGCATTTGTATAAATTGACTAAGGTACAAATTCACGTGCCAAGAACTCTGTCAAATACCCTGTATCTCTACAAACTCTTATTAAAAATTTGTAATAATCAAATAGTTCCTAAGCATTTATTCTAGTATCATATTATTAAGTTTAGTATTATCTATTCTTCTCAGGTCTAGTTATAGAATCACATCAAATCTTATGATTGCAGGAATTGATCCTGATATCAACCTATTATTAAATGACTTACATGATTTCAACAGCAACTGTAACTATTACACAGCAGATCAAGCAAAGACATTACTCAGAGCCAACAATAACATAACTATCTTCAATTACAATGTTAGATCTTTGAGCAAACATTATGAGGACCTCACAGCACTACTCCAATCCCTCCAGACCAATATGTCAATCATCACACTCACTGAGACCTGGCTGAAGCCTGGTACTACAGGTGTCTATGCCATCCCAGGTTACACAGCCATTCACAATTGTAGGACAGACCAGCGAGGGGGGGGAATAGCTATATATTACTCAGATCAACTTGAATGTATCAATAACTCTTGCATAAGGGATGAGCATGGAGAATATATTATAGCTAAATTCAAATCAAAAGACCTGCAAAACCCCTCACAGTGATAAACATCTACAGATTACCACAGTCAAACATTCACCATTTTAGTGAAAAACTAGGTAACCTAATAACTGATGCACACATGAACAAAGACCATTTGCTGCTCACAGGAGACTTCAATATAAATCTCCTACATGACCAGGACCCACAAGTAACAGAATTCACAAACACTATGAGCAACTGCTTGTTACTACCAACAATATCAAAACCTACAAGAATCTCCGAGACTAGTACCTCATTACTAGACCACATCTGACTAATACTATAGCCCCTCTAAAATCAGGCATCATCACAGACAACACCACAGACCACTATCCGACCTGTCTCATAACTAATCTTGGTAAATTGCCCATAGATATTACAAAAGTTACCTTCAGACTACATAATGAGTCAGCTGTAAATAACTTTATAACAGCTATGATTAACATTGACTGGCATAATGAGTTAGAAACATATACAGATACTAATGAATGCATCAAGAATTTCCTTAACAAAACCCACCACCTCTATAACAAACATTGCCCTAAAAACTAAACAAATCACATCTAAGAGACTTAACAATCCCTGGCTAACACCCAGCATCCTTAAATCCATTAACAAAAGGCACCAATATGAAAAACAATACAGAAGGGGTCTAATAACCAGAGAACAATCCAAACGCTTACTCATCAACCCTTACCAGCCTGATAAGGAGATCAAAAAAATTGTATTATGAGAACAGACTCCAGAACATAAAAGGTGATATGAAAAAGACCTGGAAGACCCTATCTGCAATTCTAGGAAATAATAAGATAGCGAAAAACAACACCATCAAATTATCAAGAGCAGATGAACCCCTACTCTCACCTACTGAGACAGCAAACAGACTTAATGTTTTCTTCTCCACCATAGGAAAGAATCTAGCGAGTAAAATCCCAAGCTCAAACACCCGTCCAACAGACTACCTCACAAACACCTACCCTAATACGCTATTCCTAGCTCCTACCAACCCAATTGAAGTCTCGCTCATAATCAACACCCTTAAAAACAAGGCAGGAGACATAAACAGCCTACCAACTTTTATGTACAAAAAAGCTTCACAGGTACTGTCACCAATTATAGCAACACTATTCAATAAATCCATTGAAGCCTCTACCTTTCCATCAATTCTCAAAATAGCTAGGGTCACCCGATCCACAAAGGAGGTGATCAAACAGACCTGAATAATTATAGACCAATTTCTAATTTACCATTGCTTTCTAAAATCTTCGAAAAATTAATTCATAGACAAATCTATTCCTACCTCGTCTCACACAATGTACTCAACCCCTGTCAATTTGGATTCAGGACAAACAAGAGCACAAACGATGCTATTACGCACATGTTGGAGTTAATATATACCGCACTTGAGAAAAAAGAAGTCCCACTGGGAATCTTCATTGAGCTACGCAAAGCTTTTGATACAGTCGACCATGATTTACTGCTCACAAAATTAGCACACTATGGTATAAGGGGGCACCCACTCAACTACCTAAAATCATACCTCACCAACAGAAGCCAATACGTGTACACAAATGGAGCGAACTCTTCCACACAACCAATTACAGTCGGAGTCCCTCAAGGAAGTGTCCTGGGGCCACTCCTATTCCTCATTTACATAAATGACCTACCGAATGCATCACAACTACTCAAACCCATTTTATTTGCAGATGACACAACATATGTCTTCTCTCACCCAAATCCAGTTATACTGGCCAACACTGTTAATGCCGAATTACAGAAAATATCAACATGGATGACGACTAACAAGCTTACTCTCAATACTGACAAGACCTACTTCATACAGTTTGGAAGCAAAGCCACAAATGTTCCACTTAACATAACACTCAATGGTACACCCATCACAAGACTCACAGAGGGAAAATTCCTAGGAATCCACCTTGACAGTAGCCTTAAATTCCAAACACATATACAACAAATTTCCAAGAAAATCTCGAAGACAGTAGGCATATTATCAAAGATACGCTATTATGTACCTCAATCAGCTCTCCTTGCACTATATCATTCACTTATCTACCAGTATCTCACCTATGGAATCTGTGCATGGGGATCAACAACGTTAAATCACCTTAGACCACTCATAACACAACAAAAGGCCGCAGTCAGAATGATAACAAATTCCCACTCTAGACAGCATACTCCACCAATATTCAAAAGTCTCAAACTACTCACCGTAAAGAACATTCATACTTACTCTTGTGCCTACTACATATATAAAACTTTACACTCTAATATAAACCCTCTGCTCAAAACTCTCCTCACCAACTTTAATAGGACCCATGACCACAACACAAGACACAGATCACTTTTTGATATACCCAGTGTTCATATCAACCTATGTAAAAATTCTATGCACATAAAGGGCCCCAGAATCTGGAATTCATTACCAGTAAATATTAAGATAATCTTGTCTGAAAATCAATTTAAGACTCAACTCAAAAACCACCTACTCACCCAAAACTAAATGATCATGCTATAAACTACTTTGAAAAATGCTCATTGTTACTTTCCTATACGATAATCTCAATTTTTAATAATATGTTACTATTATGTTACCCCCTACTCATATTATAAGTTAATGTCAAAAATGCTCAATGTTATTTTCCTTAAGATAATCTCAATTCCATATTATCATTCAAGAATCTTAACACCTGTAACAATCTAATATCATTATATAATAATTTAAACTAAAATTTCATCATATTGTAATTTTGAAAATAATTTTTAACTAGAATAAACTCAATAAATTTCTCTAATATTAATTATTATTATTATTATAATCAAATAGAAGCGCTAAACCACAGGGGTTATACAGCGCTGCAGGTTATTGTAGGATGCAGGGAGTCTAATATTAAGTACATAGTTTTTAAGGACTAGAATAAGCTGCCCCTAATGCCATGGCATGTCAGTGGCTCTCCTTGCACTCAATTTACATTGTAACTTCCGATACCCATGTAATCTGCAATGAAATAAAATTTGTTTGTTTGTTTTGTTTTGTTTATTCATGAAATAAGATACCACTTGTACTAAGCAAATTTCCTAAATTTGCTTGTAACAGATAATTGAAATGTAGATATAAACCCAAATGTACAATTGTTAACCTTTGAGGCCTAGTGCCTAGGCCTTTTGTGTATCCATATGTTCTTGCACTACCCTCCACAGGATGGATATGGGGCACAATAAACTAGCAACTTCGGTGGCAAAATCTAAATCAAACTCTCTATGTATCATCTAACACATGAATGTTGTATTGTAATAAAGGCAGGTGTCACTCACCTGTGTTAGACACCACAAACACTGTTTATTGTTGACTTTATCACAGCCACCAGGAACACGAGGTGTTGTTGTTGTTGGGGTTTATAGGACCACTGACAGTGTACGCCGTATCGAGCCCTGCCGTCCAACGCTCCCAGATGGAACCTCCACCAAAGTGCAAGTAAGTAAGTTTATTCAGGTATACACAAATACACTTACATAGATTATCATACATAGCAGCATATGTGTAGAGAACCCTCCAGGATAACCAAAAAAGTCAGTCAGAGTGACTTATTTCCATTGGGTTCCATTTAATACCTTAATATTAGACACTAGTAGATACTAGTTATTATACTAAAATTAAAAGGAATAAGGTAAAAAGAGTTATTTACATGCATGTTATCTAAAAAAAATAAAAATCATTCTCCTCCCTTTCTGTCACTACATTCATTAGGTACGCTGAGGTCAGTGGTCAGTACGCTGAGGTCAGTGGTCACGTGTGGTCATACCTGTCCTAAGCTGTCTGGGAATTAGCGTGGGGTGATACCGAGCACATGGCTCACTGCAGTGTTTTAGAATCTCAGGTTGAAGTGTTGAAGAAGGAGGTTCTACTTCTTCAGGAGGAAAATAGGAGGCTGAAGCTTCGCCTAGATGGGTGTGGGAGTGAGTGTGAGATGGTTGGAGCTGGTAAGGAGGAAATGGTTACCAACAGTGAAAGTGGCAGCCGCTTTAAGTGGCAAGTGGTTCACAATTCAGGAAGAAGGAAGATAAAGAAGGTTAATAGTGAAGATGTGAAGGTAGGAAATCGATTCTCTGTTCTCCAGGACGAGTGTACTTCAGTGGTCAGTGAGGTTAAAGGTACCACTGACTCCCCTGCTAATCAAGGTAAGAATATTCTGATTGTGGGAGACTCTCAGGTAAGATATATGGACCGTGCCTTTTGTAACAGAGACAGGAAGGTCAGACAGAGGGTGTGCCTCCCAGGAGCTGGTATTGGTGACATAGTCAGCAGGTTGGATAATATTATGTCAGGTAATGGGAACAAGCCTATTATCTGTCTTAGTGCTGGTGGTAATGACATTGGGAAGGGCAGAAGACAGGAGCTACTAGATAAGTATAGGTCAGCCATAGAAGTCGTTAGGTCTAAGGGAGGTATCCCAATCATATGTAGCATTTTGCCTAGAAAGGAGTGGGCAATGAATGGATGTCTAGGGCAATTGGTATAAATTGCTGGCTAGACAGGTACTGCAAGGAACTTGCAATTCCATTCATTGATAACTGGGACAAATTCTATGGCAAACGTGATATGTATGCAAGGGATGGGGTTCATCTCTCTGGGGCTGGAGTGGTTGCATTAGCCAATTCGATTGAGGGGGTCATTGGAGACTTGTCTAGGACTTTAAACTGAAAGATTATAGAGGTATGGGTGTTTGTGGGAAACAATCAGGCTGTGGTATTAGGCCTGGAAACAGCAGATATTTCCAGGATACCCCAGGGTTATGTTTAAAAGATAAGATTCAAAATAAAGTTGTTTGTAAATGCAAAACAATTGATCAACAAACAAAGAGAGATAGTAGAGGGCAACGAGTGACTAGCTCCCTTGAGGTTTACTATACAAATAGTAGGAGTCTAAGAAATAAGATAGATGAGCTAAGATTACTTGCAAGTGCAGGTAATATAGATATTATTGCTATAACAGAGACCTGGTTCAACCTGAAAGATAGAGAAATGCCTTCCGAGTGCAACATTCAGGGTTACAAACTATTCCACACTGATAGGGTCAACAGGAAGGGTGGTGGAGTGGCGATGTATGTCAGAGATAATTTAAATTGTTGTGTTAGACAAGATATAAGATTAGAAACAGCTGACACAGAATCTGTTTGGCTACAGTTTCTCGAGGGTCGTGAAAATTAATTTTGGGTGTGATTTACAGACCCCAAGCCTGGATAGGGAGCGCAGTAAGCTGCTATGGGACGAAATTCATAAGGCGTCTAGATATGAAAATGTTGTGTTAATGGGAGATTTTAACTTTAGACACATTGATTGGAACAATGTGACAGGTAATCTTGAGTCTAGTGACTTTCTTGATACGGTTCAGGATTGTTTTTTAAAACAGTTTGTGACAGAACCAACTAGAGGTAGCAACTTGCTTGATTTGGTTCTTGCTAACAAAGAATCACTAATTAATAATCTTGAGGTTAATGAAGAGCTTGGGGAAAGCGATCACAAATCACTTAGTTTTAATATATCATGGAATTACCCAGGTAACTGCAATCAAGTCTCAGTTCCAGACTTTCGTGTAGCCGACTTCATGGGGCTGAGAAATTACCTAGGTGGGCTAATTGGGATGACCTGACTATGGGTCAGGTAGGTGGTTTTGGTTGCCAATATGACGTTTTTCAGAGCATAGTTCTAGCTGCCCAGACAACTTTTGTTCCAAGTAGGGAAATTAGATCTAACAAAAATGATCCTAAATGGATGAACAATAGATTAAAACATCTCATTGGTCAAAAGAGAGGCATATATAGGCGTATCAAAAGAGGGGATGGACAGATAAGAAATCAATATTTTCAATTAAAGAGAGAAATAAAAAAAGGAATAAGAAAAGCAAAAGGGATTATGAGGCTAAGGTCGCAAGGGATTCGAAGACTAACCCAAAAGGGTTCTTTCAGGTATACAGAAGTAAGATTAGGGACAAGATAGGCCCACTTAAGAGTAACTCAGGACAGATCACGGACAGTGATAAGGATATGTGTGAAATTTTCAATACTTACTTCCTCTCAGTTTTTACTCAGGAAGATACTAGCAGAATTCCAGAAATAATAAATTATGTAGAACTGGAAGATAACAGACTATGCTCGATTGGGGTAACTAGTGACATGGTCCTCAGACAAATAGAGAAATTAAAACCTAACAAATCCCCAGGCCCTGATGAACTGTTTGCAAGAGTTTTAAAGGAATGTAAAGAGGAACTTAGCAAACCTTTGGCAAATCTTTTCAATATATCACTACAAACTGGCATAGTGCCAGACAAGTGGAAAAGGGCAAATGTAATACCTATTTACAAGGCAGGTGACAGGTCCTTAGCTTCGAACTATAGACCAATAAGCCTTACCTCCATAGTTGGTAAATTTATGGAATCAATAATTGCCGAGGCAATTCGTAGCCATCTTGAAAAGCATAAATTGATTAATGAATCTCAACACGGTTTTACAAAGGGGCGTTCATGTCTTACGAATTTACTAACTTTTTCACTAAGGTGTTTGAGGAAGTAGATCATGGTAATGAATATGATATTGTGTATATGGACTTCAGTAAGGCTTTCGATAAAGTTCCACATCAGAGGCTACTGAGGAAACTTAAGGCACACGGAATAGGAGGAGAAATTTTTCCTGGGTAGAGGCATGGTTGACTAATAGGCGGCAGAGAGTTTGCATAAATGGAGAGAAATCAGAATGGGGGCGTGTCTCAGCGGTGTTCCACAGGGGTCAGTTTTGGGCCCCTGTTGTTTACAATTTACATAAACGACATAGATGAGGGAATAAATAGTAGCATAAGTAAATTTGCTGATGACACCAAAATAGGCCGTCCAATTCATTCAAACGAGGACATTAGAGCACTCCAGGATGATTTGAATAGACTGATGCAGTGGTCGGAGAAGTGGCAGATGCAGTTTAATGTAAACAAATGCAAAGTTCTAAATGTTGGGCAGGACAATAACCATGCCACATATAAGCTGAATAATATAGATCTTATTACTTGTAATTGCGAGAAGGATTTAGGAGTTCTGGTTAGTAGTAATCTGAAGCCTAGACAACAGTGCATAAGTGTTCGCAATAAAGCTAACAGAATCCTTGGCTTCATATCAAGAAGTATAAATAACAGAAGTCCTCAGGTTGTTCTTCAACTCTATATATCTTTGGTTAGGCCTCATTTAGATTATGCTGCACAGTTCTGGTCACCGTATTACAGAATGGATATAAATGCACTGGAAAACGTACAGAGGAGGATGACAAAGTTGATCCCATGTATCAGAAATCTTCCCTATGAGGATAGACTGAGGGCCCTGAATCTGCACTCTCTAGAAAGGCGTAGAATTAGGGGGATATGATTGAGGTGTACAAATGGAAAACAGGAATAAACAAAGGGGATGTAAATAGCGTGCTGAAAATATCCAACCAAGACAGGACTCGCAGCAATGGTTTCAAGTTGGAAAAGTTCAGATTCAGGAAGGATATAGGAAAGCACTGGTTTGGTAATAGAGTTGTGGATGAGTGGAACAAACTCCCGAGTACCGTCATAGATGCTAAGACGTTGTGTAGTTTTAAAAATAGGTTAGATAAATACATGAGTGGGTGTGGATGGGTGTGAGCTTGTACTAGGTCAGATGCAGTGCTCCTTCCTTAAGTGAATGTAACCTGACCTGTACTAATTCCTTAAGTGGAAGTGACCTGACCAGGTGGTCGGCTGGACAATTATATGAGTGGGTGCGGTTGGGTGTGAATTGGTCCTGACTAGGTTGTGCTACTAGGTCAGATGCAGTGCTCCTTCCTTAAGTGAATGTAACCTGACCTGGCTGGGTCGGGGCATTGGCTTAAGCCGTTGGAGATTTGGACCTGCCTCGCATGGGCCAGTAGGCCTGCTGCAGTGTTCCTTCTTTCTTATGTTCTTATGTTCTTTTGGTTCTCTTCTTGAGCTGGCTGATGCTATGACTGGCTTTGACATGTGAAGGCAGTCTGTTCCATTCCTGTATTGCTGTACAATAAAAGGTGCTTGAAGCCTGGTCACTGACTGTGGGTACTACAAAGTTGTGCTCTCCCTCCCTAGTACTATGACTGCTTTGGTTCCCAGCCTTGACAAAATTGGCAGCAAGATATTCTGGACACTGAGTAATTTTATAAACTTGATTCAACTTAAGTTGTCCAGGATAAATCTTATCATTTTGTTCTGTGTGATTTACAGTTTACCTTTCAGTTTTTTTGTCAAGGCAGAGTACTATGAATAAGTAAGTAAGTTTATTCAGGTATACACAAATACATTTACATACATTATCATACATAGCAGCATATGTGTAGAGAACCTAGGATAACACAAAAAAGTCAGACTGACTTATTTCCATTGGGGTCCCTTTTACACTATAATATTTTACATTGTAGGATATATATGTTATTATATTATAAAGGATATATGTATACTAGGAATAAGTTAAAAAGAGTTATTTATATATACATGTGTGTTAGCTAAAAAAAATAAAAAATCATTCTCCTCCCTTTCTGTCGCTACATTCATTAGGTACCTTTTGGTTCTCTTCTTGAACTGGCTCATGCTATGACTGACTTTGACATGTGCAGGCAGTCTGTTCCATTCCTTTATTGCTGTACAATAAAAGGTGTTTGAAGCCTGGCCACTGACTGTGGGAACTACAAAGTTGTGCTCACTTCCCCTAGTACTATGACTGCTTTGGTTCCCAGCCCTGACAAAATTGGCAGCAAGATATTCTGGACACTGTGAGCAATTTTATAAACTTGATTTAATTTAAGTTGTTTTACTCTGTCTTCAATATTCAGCATATCCAATTAAGAACATAAGAACATAAGAACATAAGAAAGGAGGAACACTGCAGCAGGCCTGTTGGCCCATACTAGGCAGGTCCTTCACAATCCATCCCACTAACAGAATAATTGCCAAACCTAATTTTCAATTCTACCCAAGAAATAAGCTTTGAAGATTCTATTAACTCAAGTGCGAGTCCCACTCAAATCCAACCCCTCTCACTCATGAATTTATCCAACCTAAATTTGAAACTACCCAAGGTCCTAGCTTCAATGACCCTACTAGGCAGACTGTTCCACTCATCAACTACCCTATTTCCAAACCAATATTTTCCTATATCCTTTCTAAATCTAAACTTATCCAATTTGAATCCATTATTGCGGGTTCTCTCTTGGAGAGATATCCTCAAGACCTTATTTATATCCCCCTTATTAATACCCATCTTCCACTTATATACCTCGATCATGTCTCCCCTCATTCTACGTCTTACAAGTGAATGTAATTTTAGGGTCTTCAATCTTTCTTCGTAAGGAAGATTTCTAATGCTATGTATTAATTTAGTCATTCTACGCTGAATGTTTTCTAACGAATTTATGTCCATTCTGTAATATGGAGACCAGAACTGAGCTGCGTAATCTAGGTGAGGCCTTACTAATGATGTATAAAGCTGTAATATAACCTCTGGACTTCTGTTGCTAACACTTCTTGATATAAATCCCAGTAATCTATTTGCCTTATTACGTACGCTTAGGCATTGCTGTCTTGGTTTAAGGTTGCTGCTTACCATCACCCCCAAGTCCTTCTCAATCTGTATGGCTAAGTTCTACGTTATTTAACTTATAAGTGCTTGGGTTATGGACACTCCGAGCTTCAGAACCTTGCATTTATCTACATTGAATTGCATCTGCCACTTTTCTGACCACGAATTAAGTTTGTCTAAATCTTCCTGAAGTTCTATGACATCTATGTTTGAATCAATTATCCTACCTATCTTCGTGTCGTCGGCGAATTTGCTCATATCACTAGTAATTCCCTCATCAAGGTCATTGATATATATTATAAATAACAATGGGCCTAAGACTGATCCCTGTGGAACACCACTTGTTACAAGTCCCCATTCGGATTTAACCCCATTTATGCACACTCTCTGCTTCCTATTGGTGAGCCATGACTCGATCCATGACAGCACTTTTCCCCAATGCCATGAGCTGCCACTTTCTTTAACAGTCTCTGGTGCGGTACTCTATCAAAAGCCTTACTAAAGTCTAAATAAACAATATCGAATTCTTTATCGTGATCAACAGCCTTGTTGTAATTCATCCTGGCCTACATGCTCTCTTGGACCCAGGTCCAGGATGAATCTTACCATTTTGTTCTGGGTGATTTACAGTTTATATTTCAGTTTTTGTCAAGACAGAGTACCATGAAGAGCAAGCGTAGTCAATATGACATTATATAAGGGCTAGACATAGTGTCCTGCGAGCCTCAGTAGGTAGACACTGCTTGTCTGTTGTTACGATCAGGGTCTCATTTATTAGCCTGTTTTGCCCGTCGTAACAAGTTATTTAATTAAGCTTTGATTGTTTCATCGTTAGAGAAAATCATTATAGTATTAGGGTAATTTTTAGGAGATTGACCCAAGCAAGTAAAATTTGAGAAATTTAATATAAAAGAATTCATACAATTATTCAATGTATGGTATAAAGTTATCTCTCTTGCAGTGTAAAACATCATGATACACTTTATTCGAAAACAGTCGATAAATGACTTTACTTGTCTCTGTACCATATTCATACTAAATGACACGAGCTTCATACAAACAATATTTCACATCAACGTTTCGCCATACAATAACCGAGACTATTGCCTCAATAAAGGCAGAGAAGTATAAAATATCAATTGAAACCTCAAATACATTTTCTTGAGACAATAATTCCGAATACTGACCAAAGTTCTGCTAATACAAGCTATCACCGTAAGTCGTGGATGAATAGACAATTTGCAAACCATACTAGAGACTTAACAAACCCTCTTAAAGGTGGAATAACTTCCCAAGCTTACTACAAAGAGCGTATGATTCAAAGAGCGTATGATTACTCTTGTGAAAGTCAGTGAGCCTACTCCTGGTCAGGAGTGGATGTGTGAACCTACTCCCTGTTGGGAGTGGGTGTGAACCTACTGACGATCGTCGATGTTTGGTGAAACGACGTCATGTAGGTCACGTGACTGAGGGAGGGGAGACCGGCCACTACCTAAACAGGTAACCGGCAGTATGACTAGTGGTCTCCCACTACACCACAGTAAAATGTAACATCCTACCTACAACATAGCTAAATCGAATAATAGTATAAAGTAAGACATTTTCGTTTTAGCTAATAACGAAATATCTCCAATATACCATTATGATAAAAATACACACAATATAAAATGTTGGTCAAGGGTATACCCGTAACATCTGTAGAGGAACTTCAGTCTGGCATGCGCTTTCTTTACTACACTGTTACCTATCAATTCTCCTGACAGGATTCGTCGCCCAGCTCTCGCCGCAGCAGGTTGTCTGGTGCTGGCCTCTGGTGGTGACAACAGAGACCTTGGATATTTTCACTACAAAATGGCGACGGCGTTCAGACGGAGGATAAACACTGTATGTGTTGAGTTGGTAAAAGGGCTGTGTACCCTTCGACGGCAGCTGTTATCTTGCCCACCGTTCTACAAGACGTTTATGGATTAGATAATGAGGACATCTATGGAATTGCGCTCAATGGGAGTACAAGAATCTTCGTGAAACTGTCGTCCACCGGCGTTTATGAGAGGTTGGTGGAGAAATATGAGGAAGTATGCATGCCTATCAATGCTACCTTGGAAGTGAAACTTAAAGATGTTTCTAAGCACTATACATATGTCAAAATTCGTAATTTGCCGTTCGAAGCGGATGAGCAAGACATCCGGCATGTTTTCAAGGATTATGGAGTCATCCACTATGCAACGATGGGACGATGGACTGAAGGAATCTATGAGGATTCCCGGAAGGTTCCTTTACCTCAAGATGACCCTGAGGCGGGCCATACCGTCTTTTGTGGTCTTGGAGGAGTTTAGAACTCAAGTTTATGTGACCTACGCAGGTCAAAGACGGACATGCAGACTCTGTGGTTCCTATGGACATATTGCTGCAGAGTGTGACAGGAGGCAGGGACAGCAATATGGTACAAGGAATGTGGTGAATGTTACGGAAGTGGAGCCTACTGTACGGGTTGAGGAAGTGGTAGTGGCGCCCAAAGGCACATGGAGTGAGATTGTGAAAGGCCCGGAGGAGATATGTCGTACTTTGCCAACTGTGTCGCAGGACACAGCGGTGCTGGAGACAGCAGTACAGAGGAGTGCTGTAGATTTGGAAGATGCTGCATTACCGGAGGAACTGCGGGGATTTTTGGATACTCCCCAGGATGGGGGAGTTTTGGAAGCCAGTGAGGCTGCAGTGAAGTTAATGGGTGCTGAGGGGGGGGTGTTGGGTGATGGGGCTGAGTCAAGCTGTTTGGATATACAGGAGGTGCAGGTAACAGTGCACAGGGAGGATAGTGGGTCGAACATGGATATTAGTTCTGAATCACGGAAGCGATCCATGGTAGTGTCAGATGACGAAGTCCTGACGCCTGGCCAAAAGTCAGGCAAGAAGATATGGGTGGAGGCACCACAAACGGGACAAGGGGGGGTGCAGAGGGCAGAAAAGGTAAAGGGTGTGCAGGACAACAGTAAGGTTACTGAAGCCCAGAAAAGCACGAAGCAGAAAGTATGTAAGTCAAAAGGAAAGCCACCTCTATTTTATTCAAGTGTATCTCGTTTAACGTGAATGGTCTGAAGGCCGAGGTTAAGAGGAAATGGGTTGAGGTGACTTTGCTGACGGTATCGGTGGACATAGGCTTCTTACAGGAGCACAATTTCAGGTATGGTAGAGATTTGTTGTTGCAAGGGTATAAAGTGTATGCGGTAGCTCGGGAAGCTTCAAGGGAGGGGTTGCGGTAGTAGTGAGGGAGTCCAGTCCCTTTCAGTTGTTGACTTGGGAGGAGGGAGGGGAGGGAGGATTGTCAGAGTTCATGGGGTATGGGGGTGAGAGTTACTTTCATGGGAGTATATATGCCAGCTGTAAGAAATAAACGGATTAAGGAGGATTTTGTGAGGGATCATTTAGTTTATTTCATGGGAGGTTTAGCTGAGGTTACGATAATTGGGGGCGACTGGAACTGTGTAATTAGGAAGAAGGATGTCGAACCCGTGAAGCTGGGTGTGTCTTAAGTATTTTGAGGGATGTGTTGGGGAGTGCAGGGATGGTTGATGTGGTGGGGGTGGGTGGGGTGTGGATCATACCTTTGTCCGACGGATACGCTGCACGCTTGGACAGAGTTTATGTGTCACGGGTGGTAACGTGGGGAGATTAGGTATGTAGACGTGGGCTTTTCAGATCATAGGGTGTATTGGTGGAGGTAGGATGGAGGAATGGTGAAATGGTACCGGTTATTGGAAACTCAATGTGAAGCTTTTGGGGGTGAGGAGGAAGGGACGCTTTTGAAGAATGGTGGGAGAAAGTATGGGACAAGGAAGCTGGAGAAAGATGTACTAAAATGGTGGGAGCAATGTGCGAAACCGGGCATTAGAGACTTTTATAAGGTAAGGGGAAGAGAGGAAAAGCAATGGAAATATGGTTTACAGAAGTATTTGGAGGGCTGCTTGAGCTTTGTTATGAGAGAGGAAGGAGCACACAGGTGGAAGAGGTGGGAGTTATAAAGGGCAGTTGCAGAGATACAAACGAGCGGTTCAATGCGATCATGCTAGGGTATGGACGATGTCTTGTGGGGCGACAAGCCTTCGACAACTGTTTTGCGGTCATTTCGGCAGAGGAGGACGGGTATGACGGTGATGGGGCTGGAGGTAGATGAGGATGTGGAAGGATACGTCCGGGGACAGAAGATGAAATCGACTGAGGCTATGAGTCTATTTTGGCTCAGAGGTTTAAGCAATACTTGCAAAAGGTGTGGGTGGAGGAGGGAGAAGGAGTCATTGTAGATGGTATACACAGGTGTTGGGAGACGAAGATAGGACCGGCATGGAAGGGGTATAATGAAGAAGAGGTGGCTGGCTGTGAAAAGCATGAGTTTGAGGAAAGCGTCTGGATGGGATACCGAACGACTTTATATGGAGCATTGGGGTGTAATAAGAGAGTGTCTGGTACGATTAATGAATTGTATGAAAGAGACTGGGTGTTTGGGAACAACTCAGCGACGGGTTATAGTATTAGTTAAAAAGAGGGAGGCAGGGAAATCAATTAGTGATTATAGGGGCTTGTCCATGATGTGTAAAGGACTATAAAATTTTTGCTAAGGTGCTGGGAATGATGAAGAGGGTTTTAGAGAGGTGGGGTGATTGAGGCTGGGCAATATGGTAACTGGACGGAGTATGAATCAGGGTATAAGGATACGGACTTCATTGAAAACAGTATGGGGGTGGTGCTGGGCTTTAGATTGGAAGGCTATTAATATTTCTACTGTGGTGGCAATATCATTAAGGAACAATGTGTGTTTGAACTATAGAACATTATCTTCTGGTAGAATCTCTGGAATATTTTTATCATTGCCTGGTTATCAGTCTTATTGCTCCTATAGTATTCTCAGTTCCTCTCTATATTTCTATGTGTATCTGTATATGTATACGTCTGTGCATATATATATATATATATATATATATATATATATATATATATATATATATATATATATATATATATATATATATATGAAGAATAATGTCTTTGGACGGACCAAACGTCGTTTGTACCTGCGTGGAAATTAGATTCGAAACAACGCCACATATATTGAAATACCAATACGAGAAACGATGAGATGGCAGGATACTTCCTCCATTTGAGACCGATTTACTCGTCTTTAGCAAGGTTAAAATACTTCTGCTGTCTTCACATTGCTATCATGTGAATATACTCAATAAAGCCACTGGCTGGCAAAGCGTCGCAGTGTTAAAGAAACCCAGATGTACATACCAATTTTCACACCTGTATTGTATACCATTATTGAACATCATAATACGAAAAAACACGAACGGGTAGGGTTAGAACCCAGGCGAGTGAGTCGTAAAACTGCAGATTTGCTTGCACCTATGCCATACGATTCGTAAATCATACTACCTTCCCTTTGTCCCCCTCCAAATCGTTATCAAAAACATGAAATGTTGAGCTTAACGTAATGCTTATTCACTCTACTCAGGAACTCGCCAATATTATACAGATTACAGAATACATACAGAATGAAATGCTAATTCTATACACGGAAAGTGTAGTATGAACACGCATTTTTTTTTTACATGACTTACAGATAACAGAGTGAACCAGAGAGAGGCAAAGCTGTGCTGTTATATTTAACTCTTTGGAGTTTCCACAGGACTTCTTACAAGGACTTGGTTCTTATATCTGCTGTTATCAATATTTCTTTATCATGATTATAATCACGCATTACTAACCCATAATCAGGATTGAAATGTTAGAAGCTGTACCAGGAAGAGCCAAAACGTCCTCTAACATTTCTTCTCTAACAAGAGCAGAACTATACCAGCCAGAGTATTGTGAATTTCATTCTATTGTAATCATAGCTTTATGAATATTTGGCGTTTATTTAATATAAAAATAATAAAATATAGGCAATTTTTTTAAAATGCAGTCTTGGGAAATGCAAAGAGAACTTAATTCCGTTACTTATACGCAAATTGTTTCCTAAATTAATATTATACCAGTAATTGTTATTATTTCCCTACCCTTCTTCTCATCTTCATTTCTCCTTCCCATTTCAACTTCCCTCCTCGCCTGTTTTACTAACCTCCCATTCCTTACCATTAGATGACTCCTCCTCGATTCATTTTCTGTCACTTTCTTTAGTACTACTCATTCATGTTCAACTTCTCCACCCATTGATGTCACCTCCAGCCCGGCCGCCAGCTCACCACTTCTCCAGCGACACGTGAATAAGACCCGGGCCATGACCCGTCCTGGCGAGCCTATCTGTACCTGATTCACCAGCGAGATTAACTTAGGATGAGGCTCGAAGCCTGATGATCAGGGTCATGAGGTCTAGTCAATTATTTTAATACTTTATTCACATCTAAAATCATTTAGAAAATAAATTTCTCCATGACTTTCCAAATATTTCTGGACCATTTATAAAACATGACTCCTAAAAATATAAGAGTCCAGACTGCCCAGACAATGCAGTTTAACTTAAAAGTCTTAAAATTACGAATTGATTAAATAAAATGAAGTGGTATATATTTATAAAATATTAAGACTTCCTGAAGCTTTTAAGTTCAAATATGAACAGGTCCATAAGAGCAGGATATACAATTCAGAAAATATTAGTACTTAAAAATGAATATAAAGCATATTTTTTAAAAAGCAAGAATGATTGAAATCTTTCGGAAACAAGAAAATAATTTTTTATGCGACCTTATTGCAACAGTAAGTGGTTGAGAAACTAACTCAAAACATGTGTGTCAAATGACACACAGGCAAAGGCACAAGTAGTAGAACAGTCTAAGTGAACAACATTCCACTCTAAGAGCTGAAAAACTACTGAGAGCGAAACATTCTTCAAATTGTAGCCCCATGGCACACACTCTCTTATCAGGTTTGATCTAAGGAGCCCTAAGAGACTAAAGCGCTCTTGCAGACAACTGCTGGGGAAAAAGGTTAGATGGAGTTAAAAGTGACAGAGAAGTGCTGGACAGTGTGGTTTAGATTAAGAATACAGTGAGTGTAGAAGTCTGTGGTTGTCACCAAAGTTGGGTGAATGGGAATAAGAGGAAAGTGATAGGTGGAGATGAGGTGAATATAGTGCTACAAGAGAAATGTGTTGCAGCAAATGACAAAATGAGGACGGATTTGAGAGAGATGAGATAGAGAAACTGACGGAGGAGTCAGAAAAGAGACTATAGGAGAGAGAGAAAAAATAGAGAAAGTGAAATTTTCCATGGTATGGTAATTTCTGCCCATTCATGTCACTGTCCCTGGATGCAAAAGAGGAAGATTCTCCAAAATTTACGGTTCCTCATATTTATATATTCTGAGGAGGCTAACAGAAGACCAATTGGGAAAGATTTGTGGATTCCGACAATCCAAGAAGAACCACTAGGAAGGAGAGAGAGAGAGAGAGAGAGAGAGAGAGAGAGAGAGAGAGAGAGGTAGAGAGGAGGAGAGAGATAGTTAGTTTTGGGGTCACTGACACCAGAAGCTTTAAGTTTACACACAACTTACTGAGATTGGGTCCATATGCACTGAACTGATAATTCTTCTTTAAAACAACTTCCGATGTGAAAGGAACGAAGACAATAATTTAAAAATTTCATTTTTCCTTCATAAAGCACTGAGGGCCCTTTTGTGGTCTAGCACCAGTCCATGAATAATACTCTCCACAAATTAAAAATGTGCATACAATCTATCACTTTTTTGGTATCCTTGAGTCTACTTCATATTTATTTATAATGACGGTTCATTCGGCTATTTAATGACTGCTGAAGCGTTCAAGCTCATAGGCCCAGGCATCAATTTTATATATTTATGAGATCTGTTAGTGCAGCATATTCTTAATTTTATTTACACAAATTATTTGTTTTTATTATAAACTGTTTTCATGATTCACAAAATCGTAATAATGATCGCAAACCAACCAATAACGTAGTGAGTCAGAACCCATGGTGAGACCTGAAACTCCAGACCAGTGTTCATAAAGTACATAAATTAGCAAAACTTATTAAATACAAACACTGATTGATGAACAGAGGTACGTCATTGATGGTTCTTGTTCAGTCTCAAGATACTGACACCGTAAACCCTTAATAACCTCCAAAATGTTATAGATACTTTCTTCCTAAAACTTCCACGGTAAATTAGAAACACAAATAACCCGCACGTAAGAGCAAGGAAAACATGACGATGTCGTAAGCTTCCTTCTGTTCTATGTGCTGGTTATCTGTGATGGTTTTTGTCTTTTTCCACTAGAAGCTATAATTAATTTTTAAGGCTGCCAATGCCTGCGGTTATTACGCCCGATTAGCCTGACTGAACGAAGATGGGAGTTTAGACGGAAACTGAGGTGAGCACCCATATTATAATCATAACTAAGAGCAATCCCACAAGGGCCACACAGTGATCTCCTGATGTTACCCAATATGCCTTAATGTACATGCAAACCTCCTATGTTAATTGTCTACGCGTATTATGGGAATAATAATGCCAGGGCTCGTAATCATGAAACCCTGATAAAAACTATCGCTTCAGGATTCCACCACATTTTTCCCCAAGTAATGGTTCGCGGTTGAGTGTCAGGATGTTGGGAGGACAACGTTAAAATTCACTAGGTGAAAATAATGTACGTGATTATAGTGTTTAACTTAATTAGATAAGGTTATTCAGTGACATATTTCATTACTCTAAATTACGTTTTTATAGGGGAGGTGCCTTGACGCTGGTGAAGAGCTCTTTCTTTCCCATTCTTGAATCAAACTCATCGCTTCCGATTTCAGGTGGTGATACCCACTGGCTTAACCTTCCCGTTGGATATATAAATAATTATGATAGTAAACAAGACTGCTTGTCGTCATGCAGTAGTCTGAGGTAACCCGTCCACTTCAAGGGTGAAAACTTGTCAATTATCTCATTACACTTCATTTGTTTCTGTTTTCACTCGAGGTGAATGAAAATCACAGCCACCTTCTCCGTCCCCAGGAAATGTAATTTATTTGATCAGTTAAATATTTCTGCTCCTGCTACTGCTGCTGTTGCTGCTGCTGCTGCTGCTGTTGCTGCTGTTGCTCCTGCTGCTGCTGCTCCTGCTACTGCTGCTCCTGTTGCTGCTGCTGCTCCTGCTGCTCTGCCGCCGCTCCTGCCCGCCGCCAGCCCGCTGCCGCTACTGCTGCCGCCCGCGCTGCTCCTGTCCCTGCCGCTATTGCTCCTGCTGCTGCTCCTTACTGCCTGACGTCTTTTCTGTTATTTCCTTTGCATAATCTATCTTCTTTCTTTCCTATGCCTCTTTTCCTTTTTTTATAATTTTCCTTTTTTTTCATAATTTTCTCGTTCAGTTGTGGCTTGATAATGATCCAGGAAGGACCGAAACCTTATCTAAGTTTCCCCTCCAAAACCTGGTTATTTGTGTAAAACACTTCTCTACATCAATAACTCCTGGTGACAAAATCTGTAGTAGCAAATGACGCTTTATAAGCACTTTTTTGGAGGGGGATGAGGGAGATTTTCTACCTTCTGTCGATTCCGGGGGCTGCAACCCCTGGAGCAGGATCCAGATCATGTTTCCTGGTTACACGGACCAGAAACTAAACGTCCCTGTATGGACCAGTTAAATTCATCTAATAATCGCAATTAATTCATCTTCAGATTCAATAGAGCATTTTACGAAAAAGATTGCTCTTGTGAGCGCGAAACGTCGCCACTACAAAATGTCACATTAGTTGAATCTGACGGAGCCTACCAGAGGTAATAATTTGCTGACCTAGTCTTGCCACAAAGAAACTCTTGTAAATAATTTGACTACTGAAGAGCTTGGAGCTAGTGGATCACAAATCCATTACCTTGCATTACGTATGGGAGTACGAGAATAGGGATAATACGGTAAAAGTTCCTGATTTTCGTTCTGCCATTGGCATACTCCAGAGAAAATACTTCGTTCAATCTCGACTGGGGTAATTAGCTACCATTTACGATGGGATCGCGTTATGATTTTTTTCTTAATAATGCAGCAACGCACAGAGTATGTTTATTCTTGAGAGAATTTAGGTCAAATAATAATCGATCCCAAATGGATTAACAGGAGTTAAAACATCATTTAGGGTAGAATTTATAGGCGCATCAAAAAGAGGAGATGTTAACCTTATTGACCAATATGTTCAGTTGAAAAGAGAAGTAAAATAGATTAGAAAGGCTAAACGTGACTATGAGATTAAGGTTGCCAATGAATCAAAGACTAATCCAAAAGGGTTCTTTCAAGTGTACAGACGAAGGTGAGGTGGTAGGACCTCTGAAAATTGGGAATGGACAGCTGACGATAACGAACTGGAAATGTGTTCTCTATTTAATGACTATTTTTTGTCAGTCTTTACACAAGAAGACGTAATGATTCCAGAAATTAACTATTATTCAGTCTTGGTGAATTCAAATTAACTAATATTACTGTCACAAAGAGGGATATGGTTATCAAACAGATAGATAAACTGAAGCAAAATAAGTCCCCGGGACCCGACGAGTTGTTTTCTCAGGGTACTTAAAGAATGCAAGATGGAACTTAGTCAGCCATTAACGAATGTGTTTAACACGTCCATCCTAACTGGTGTTGTGCCAGAGATGTAAAGATAATAATGTAATTTGTATTCAAATCAGGGATAAGTCCAGTCCATCAAATTACCTCTGTCCAATAAGGCCTCACGTTCATAGTAGGCAAATTATTATGAATCAATGAGATGATGCCATCAGAAGTCACCTTGAAGAACATAATTTGATTAATGAATCTGCATGGTTTACGAGGAGGTCGTTCCTGCCTGACAAATTTACTGGACGTTTTTCAATAAAACATTTGAGGCAGTAGACAGATAAAGAATATGATATAGTTTACTTGATTTCAGTAAGGCCTCGATAGAGTACCTCACAAGAGACTCTTTAAGAAAGGTGGCAGCTCATGGTATAGGAGGTAAAGTTCTAGCATGGATAGAGGCATGGCTTACCAAGAGAAGCAGAGGTGCTTCCATTAATGGGGTCAAATCTGAATGGGGATTGTCACCAGTGGCGTTCCACAAGGATCGGGCTTTTGGGGCCCATTGTTGTCATACTTCTACATAAATGACCTTGATAGTTAAACAAAGACATGAGTAAATTTAAGTTGATGACAACAAAAGAATGTATAATTCTCATTCTGAGAGGATAACAATGAACTCCAGAGGATTGGATAAATTAATGTCTGGTCTGAAAAGGGTGATGTAGTTCAATGTGGACAAGTGTAAGGTGCTAATGTTGGTAATGAAAATATCCCTCGAATTTATAAACTAGGTGAAGTTGAGCTTGATCATACAGAATGTGAAAAAGACTGGAGCTACAGTGGCAGAAATCTAAAGCCAAGACAACAGTGCCTATGTGCGCAATAAGGCCAACAGATTGTTTGTAGGGATTTATTTCAAGAAGTATAAGCAACAGAAGTTCAAAAGTTATTTTACAACTCTAGTATTAATTAGTGAGACCTCATTTGGATTATGTTCTTTTCGTTTAATTCCCATTGTACAGATGAGATTCATTGGAAAGAAAACATACAAAGAAGAATATCAAAATGATTTACAGTATAAGAAATCTCCAAAAGAAAGATAGACTAGAGTATTGAATCTCCACTCTCTGAGACGTAGAATGAGGGCAGATAATGAGGTGTACAAGTGGATGATGGGCATAAACAAAGGAGATATTAATAAAATAAGAGATATCGAACCAAGTAAGAACCAGAAATAACGGATTTAAATTGATAAATTTAGATTTAGAAAGGACACAGGCAAGTACTCCGGTTTTCGAACAGAGTTGTAGATGCGTGGAGCAATCTTCCGAGTAGGGTGATAGAAAGCAGAATCTGGTGGCTTTAAAAGAGATTTAATAAAGAGATGAGGGAGGGTCAGCTGACTAGTGTCGTGAGTACAGGAGCAAATTCTTAGGTAGTGGTTTTGATAAGGACCTGCCTTGTATGGGCCAGTAGGCCTCTGCAGTTCCTCCTCCATTCCCCTTATGTTCTTATGTTTGAGCACGAAATAAGGAGGGAGAGAGGCCTTTAAGGTTTATGGAATCATTCATTATGCAGTCATGGGTAGATGGTCCGACGGTTTCTACGAAGGAACACCGGGGGGATCTTTAATTTGAAAATGACGCTGAGGGGGCCACCTTCCTACGTAGTGTTGCCGACTTTGAACCAGGTTTACGTCACTTATGTGGGTCAACGTAGAACTTTTCCAAAGTGTCATATGATCACATTGCAGCTGGGGAAAAGGACGGGGAGGAGACAGGATGACAGGCATCTGTTGGGGCTGTGGATGAAGGGGACACAGGACAGATGGACGGGGTGGGGGGGGGGGAACTGCAAAGTGGAGTGATATTGTCAGGCATGGTGGATGTTTTTGACACTCCGGGTGAGGGGGAAAGGGCAGGGGGCAAAAAATGGGGGAATGCGGAGGAGAGCTGGATTTAGGTATTGTGGAAAGACCCCAAAAAGAGCCGGGGGGTTTTGGGCGGGTTCCCAAAATCAGGTGCAGGTGGGCCTTTGGGCGGTGGAGGAAACTGTGTGGTTTGGGCGGACTGGGGGGGGAAATGTCCCGGGTTTAAATGGGGGAAAAAAGGGCCCTTGGTACAAATGAAATAGGGGGCCTGATATGGAGGGGTTTTTTTTTTTGGGGGTAGGAAAGGCCCGTTTAAAGGGGGGGAAAGTTCTTTCCCCCGCTCAAAGGTTTTAAAAAAAGGTTTTGGGGGGCGTTAAGCAAAAAGGGGGCCTAACAGGGGGGGAAACCCGTGGGGTAAGGGGGGGGCTGGGTATTGATACGGGGTCCAAACTGAACAGGGGGATTTTCAACGTGGGGGAAAAAGGTCTAAAGGTAAACCCTCTATTTTATATTCGGGGACGGGGGGTGACCCGATACGTCGGGGAAAAAATATATGATGATATAAATCTTTTTATTTTAATTTGGGGTTAATAAGCATGATTATTTCTATATTGTCCATGTCATATATTTTTTTACGTATGCTTCAGTGTTTGATTTTTTTATAACAGACACTTTCTAGTGTGTTATAGTTTTTTAAATAATTTTAATTTTTTAGCATTTTTACTAGGTGATTTTTATTTTCATACGTAGTGTCAAGGGTAATTTTCTTTTTATGTGATTTGGGGGCTAACCGGGACTGGGTGTGAATTATATAAGTTTTTTTTTTTATAAAAGAATATCAGGATAAAATGGGGTAGGGGGGTTTATAAGTTATGTGTTAAAAGGGGGCAATTAGTCCTTTAGGGGCCAGTTTTCCCTGTCCCTCCTTAAAAAGGGGGGGGGGGGGCGTAGGGGGGGGAAAGGCTTGTTTCCCTTATCAATATATGTTGTACATTTGTACTTTGTGTCATGTGGAATTTTTTCTCTGGGGTTTTTTTCATAATGAAAGACCCCCGCGCTCCTGTCTTGAACTATA
>WNWK01020017.1:0-36665 GCA_009830355.1 Cherax destructor | reverse complement strand
CTTCAATAAAGGTAAGTAAATTTTATTTTAAATGTTTAATTATAAATTTAATACATATTACATGTACTACTTTATATATATGTACTATTTATAATTGTTTTATGAATGTAAAATAATTTTTGTGAATATTTTTGGATGTCTGGAACGGATTATACCTTTGATATACCTTTGAAGAGTTTCGAGAGGTTATCTACTCTCTGAGCCCGGCCATAGGCCAGGCTCGTCTGGTGCTTGCCTGGTCGACCAGGATTAATTATATTTACATTATTTCTTATGGGAAATAAGGTTTCGATTACGAAGTTTTCGTGTTGATCTCTAGCTCCTGGAACGGATTAAGATCGTTAATCGAGGACCACTGTACATACAACAATAAAATCTATACGAAAATACACTTCAAAGTCACTGTTTTACACCAAAAACACAGTCGCAGTTTTTTCTCATGCACTGCGTGCTGCAGCTTTTTTTTTATATACAGCCTCTCCTCACCGACGTACCGTTTACCGACATTTCGGAGTTATGACAGGCTCTCTGACAAGTTATTGTATATGTACTGTACAAGAACTTGGGTCGTGAACGGGCAGCCCAGCATCTCAGCATCAAGCATCTTAATATCCTTCTTACAGCCACTCAGTACACTAGCTTTCACAGTCTCCAAGACTACATATTTGTACAAATTTCCTGTTGTTTTTCCTCTTGGAAGAGGAAAAAAAGATGGAAATGGAAGAAGTATAAAAGAAGTTCATTGTAAAGGGGTTAGTGATGCATCTCAGCATCAAACAATCTAACTCCAAGACTACATATTTCGTCTATTAATTTGCACTTTATTGTGCATCCCATAGTAGAAGATAGAGTTAAAGGTGCAGCAGCACTTGGAAGAGGAAAAACAAAGAGGAAAATGGAAGAAGTATGAAAGAAGTTCACAGTAAAGGGATTAGCTGGTGTGTTTGTATGTGTGTTTACATTCTCGGTGTATCGTGGCAGCTTAAGAAATTATTAAAATCTGTGAACAAGGTACAGTGGTACCTCGAGTTACGATGGTCCCCAAAATCGCCCTTTATGTACGTTTATTTTTTAAATGCTTTTGTAGGTATATTTTGGGGTGTAAAAGGACTAGTCTATTTTACATTATTCCTTATGGGGATAAATTCGTTTGGTAATGACATTTGAACAGCATTCTCGAACGAAAAAATATCGTAACTCGAGGTACCACTGTATGTTGATGATGATGATAATAATAATAATAATAATAATAATAATAATAATAAAATAATAATAAATAATAATCACTCTGGATTGCTTTAAATGTCAGCTACCAAACCTATATGAAATACTTATGACATTTAAAACACTCCAGATTGATTATTTATTATTCTTATTCTTACTATTATAAATTATTATTATTGTTAATTATTATTATAAATTATAATAATAATAATAAATTCTATTTTTGCATTTTTTCTTATGACAAGATTGATTTAGGCATGTTTCCCCTGATGTAAACAGTGTATCTATCTTATGATCTTATCCCAGATTGGTGGCCTCCACCCTTACCCCACTCACATAATATGGCATATATTATTCATTTCAGCGTCTTTATTACAGTTCTAGGGTATTTATTGTGTTTTTGATATCAATTTGGAATAAATGTAATATATAGATAACCTTTATTATTAATATTAGCAAAATTACACATTTTATTAGCTCAAGGGTAACATCCAACATCCATGACTACTCACCACTTGTAACGATGTCAGATGGTGAATTTAATGTATTTTGCTGTAAGCTTAACTCATATGTGTATTTTACTTTTTATTGTTTTCTGTAATATATAAGAGTTATGCAAATTAAAATAAAGTTATCAAGTTGGAGTTTCATTTTTATTTTATTTTTCTAATATGTGTACATATTAATTCACCATTTGGCATCATTACAAAGTGGGCAGAGCTACAGCAGAGGAAGAAGCAGCAGAGTGTCAGTAACTCATGACGCTTCACCCCACTATAAAATATTGTATAATTATTCTATTACTATCAATAAATGTTATCTACCTATCATTTATTCCAGAATAATATTAGGTATAACATAAATAACGTAGAAGCATGATAAAGACGCCAAAATTAATAAAAACTGACATTATATAGAGAGGTATTCAAGGGCGGAGAGTGATAAAAAAAAAAAAGTGTCAGAGAAAATGTTATGTGCCTGAAGGGTAACTATAGAAGATCACTCTTACCTTATGCAAAGACTTAAAAAAGTGCAATTTTCTCAAAAAAAAAAAAAAAAAAAAATCTTAAGTAATCAGCTATGCAGGCATTTCCTGGAATATCTCGAAAGTAAGTCATTGACTTATTTCATGTTGTATTACCGTTAATGATAAACAGATTGAAAGGAATTTCCCAGCAAACATAAAACTGAATGTGTTAATTTTGGGTGGTGACACTTTTGGAAGTGTCAGTAAGGAGTGATTCCTCGATTAGCGATGAAATCGTTTACCAACAGGGTCTTAGGCCCCTATCTCCGTCGTTAAGTGAGGAGAGGCTGTAGTGTACTCTTACCACACAGACTAGTGATGTATCGGATATCTGCATCTGCATCCGCGGAACATCCGCACAATTTCTTACATCCACATCCGCATTTTACTGTAAATAGTTATCCGCATCCAAAATCCACAGAACATCCGCACGATTTCCTACATCCGCATCCGAGGAACATCCGCCCAATTTCTTACATCCACATCCTCATCCGCAAAATAAGTAAGAAAGACATCCTCATACACATCCGCATCCGCAGATACAGTGGACTCCCGAGTATCGGCCGACTCGTGTTTTGGTCGCTTTTTTCGGCCCAATTTTGGCCCGACTATCGGCCATTTCCCTAAGTATCGGCTCGCGTACCAGACCTGGCCGCCTGCTCACGCTTGCGCGCCTCCCTGTGCAGGCGTCGTGAGCCAGTCTAGCTTTGTTTACCATTGAGTGAACATTACATTTCACAATAAATTCATTGTGTTTAGTGCTTGTTTATTGATTGTGACTGTGAAATAAGCCACCATGGGCCCAAAGAAACTTCTTAATGGCAGCCCTTTGGTAAAGAAAGTGACAAATATGATAGAATTGAAGAAAGAAATTGTAGCAAAGTACCAAAGTGGAGGAGGAAGAGAGATGGGAGAATGTGTCTTCTTCAGTGATTCACTGATTCTACGATATGTACGATACTAAAGCAGCATGAGTCGATAAAGGCTATAGCACCAGCCAGCGATAAAGTGTAGCAAGTAAGCTAAGCGATTAAGCGATATAAAAATGATGACATGAAACTTAACTCCATTGTTGTTTGAGATAGTAATATAGGGGCACTGAGACCAACGCCGCCCTCTGCCACCATCTCTTGCAAGGCAAGTGTAAATATTTCTTATTTATAAAGTGTAAAAATTCGTTCGGTAACGGCACTCAAACAGCATTCTGGAAAGAATTTTCAACGAAAACCGAGGGTCCACTGTATAGCACTAAGTTAAATTTGACAATTTACTGCTGTCAGATTGTCAATTGAAGTGAATAACTAGGGTTTGTAGAGATTAAACTGATAAAGAATTTAATATTTATAAAGTGTAAATATTTCTTATTTATAAATTACGTACATTGTTTCAGTATGAATTAGGGGTGGTGACCTGCTGCCTCCATCACCAGCAGTATATGTACGGCTTATGGTCAGTGGTCCCTATAAACCCAACAACAATAACACTACCGCCAGTTCCCCTCATACATAGTGACATATTTTATTCATTCTAGAGTATATATCATGTTTCTATGTTATTAATATTGTTTATTATGTCATATTAGATGAATTGTGATAGATAAATAAGCCGTAGAGTTTATATTAGTGTTGTATTTAAGGGCTATCTTGTCCTGCCTCCAAACAAACTCTCCTGCCTCTCTCATATGCCAACAAGAGTCTTCAATAAAGGTAAAACTGATTCAAATGTTCATTTATCCATTAAAATTAGTGCTTTATATTTATTTTTCATTGTTTTCTGTATGTAAAACTATAGTATTTATTCTTTAAAAAAAAATGAATTTTTGGTGAATATTTTTGGGTGGAAACGGATTAATTGTATTTACATTATTTCTTATGAGAAATATTAGTTCGATTTTCGGCCAGTTCGAGTTGAGGCCTAGCTCCTGGAACAGATTACGGCTGATACTCGGGGGTCCACTGTATCTAAATTTTCACATCCGATACATCTTTAACACAGACCTATTCTCTCATATGTAGGCCCAAATTCACTGGTCACAGCTTATCTGAGTGAGATGAGGTCATGGCAACCAACAATGGCTTCAAAGTCACCTGATCATTTATGGACATTGTATGGTGTGTATGCTTTACACAACAAGAAGCATTTCTTTTATTCATTGGAACCATGGCTAGGGTTAAAAGTGAGCAGGTTATAACAAAAGTGAGAAAAAGAAATTGGAATGACTTATGCAGCAAGTAGTGCCACCAAACAGTAGCAGCAGGTTGGTGTGGTGACTCCGGAAATTTGAAATTATGCTAACTGAAATTAGTGCTGGATTACTGATGGAACCAGAATACTGATTGCCATATTAGTGATGGCCGACCTGTAGTTACTCTTGGGAGTTGCAACAATAAACTTAGGGTTGCTTAGCAGTAATTCAGCATTTGTTGTAGTCTCTCTATGGAGTTAATAAACTTTGGGTTACCTAGCTATAATTCAGTGTTTGTTGTAGTCTCTCTAGGGAGTTAACAAACTTTGGGTTAATACACACACAACCCGCACATATAAAAAGAGAAGAGCTTACGACGACGTTTCGGTCCGACTTGGACCATTTACAAAGTCACACTAACACACAGGGCAGGTGGAAGGGGTATTTATAGGCAGGCAGACAGGGGAGGGCACAAGAAAGTGGGGTAATAATGGAGGTAGTAGTGGAAGTGGTACTAGTAGTAGTGGAGTCAGTCATATTCTAGGAAAGGAGCACTGCAATGAAGCTGGCGGCCCGCAAGGGTTGAATCCTCCCTTATACACAACTTTCCCTGTATGAATCTTAGCCCTGGCTTTGTCTCTGTTGATGCTTTCCTCTCCCATTACATTGTTAAATGCTCCAAACTTCAGAACACCCGTGACTTAACCTGATTCCTTCCCCTTTTATCTCTTCCCCCTTCTCCTCTGGGTTTTCTTTTCTTTCTTTTCTTTTGCCTTGTATTTGTCCTTCTTTATTTTATTTGACTTTTCCTCCCTCTGTGTTCTTGTCCTAACCCTTGCGGGCCGCCAGCTTCATTGCAGTGCTCCTTTCCTAGAATATGACTGACTCCACTACTACTACTACCACTTCCACTACTACCTCCATTATTACCCCACTTTCTTGTGCCCTTCCCTGTCTGCCTGCCTATAAATACCCCTTCCACCTGTCCCGTGTGTTAGTGTGACTTTGTAAATAGTCCAAGTCGGACCGAAACGTCGTCGTAAGCTCCTCTCTTTTTATATGTGCGTGTTGTGTGTGTATTGCTCCAGTCACGGTATTGTGCCTTTTTTTGTTATAAACTTTGGGTTGCCTAACTATAATTCAGTATTTGTTGTAGTCTCTCTAGGGAGTTAACAAACTTTGGGTTGCCTAACTATAATTCAGTGTTTGTTGTAGTCTCTCTAGGGAGTTAACAAACTTTGGGTTGCCTAACTATAATTCAGTGTTTGTTGCTAACACACACTTGTGAATCAAAATAAACCTGTTATGTTGTTAACTTTTGCAAAATGTTATTCTCTTTTCAAAGGTTGTTTTCAAGAAGCGGTTGAGCAGGTACCAGTGGATTTCTTTGATCATCCTGACCTTGGGATGTGTCATCAAGCAGCTAAGTTCCATTAAGAAAGAAGAAGTATCACCCACACATACTGTGTCCATATTGACAACACTGCTCTCTAATGTTGTATCTCTTCATGTATTCCTCATGTTAGTTCAGGTATGTTGTTTACCTTAAATATGTCTGTATGCAGCAGATTGGTTTTGTTATTATTTTGTGCTTTAGTTTTTAACAATATTCATTTTATATGTATTTT
This sequence comes from Cherax destructor, assembly GCA_009830355.1. Classification (NCBI taxonomy): domain Eukaryota; kingdom Metazoa; phylum Arthropoda; class Malacostraca; order Decapoda; family Parastacidae; genus Cherax; species Cherax destructor. The sequence continues at coordinate 30,601 of WNWK01020017.1, read as the reverse complement.
GAAATGTTTATTTTTATTAAATTTTCGATGTTCAGTTATCCAAATAAATTAGGACCCCGTATCCGCAGGAGATACGTTCCAAGGACCTGCCGTGGATACCGATAGTAGCAAATACGGATAGTAGCAAATCCTATATATAAGTCCTATACATACCTATTATAAAGTTTAATTGATAAATTATGTACAGTAAGTGGAGAATTTGAAGAACTGCTGTCTCCTCTACTTTTGTGCTTTGGGTCATAATTATGCAAAATTAAGATATATTTTTGGGCCACAGTAAACAGTAGATAACTTAAACCGCAGATACCAAATCAGTGAATATGAGGGTTCTACTGTACTGTACCTTAAAATTAATTAACATTTAGCAAGTACAGTGGACCCCCACTATTCGAACGGCTCAGCAGTCGAACAAATCGTCATTAATACAAGAAAATCGATATCGTCATGTGAACAAATTATCACGAGTCGAACGAATGCGATCATGACCTGTCCGCCCAGGCGCTTGGGTGCCTCACCGCGCAGGCGTGGAGAGCCAGTCCCACGTTTTTTACACTCGAGAGAACAATACCCTGCACGCTCCTCCAGACATTTCACACTTAATTATAATTTTTTGGAGTTTGTTCATTAAGTGCGACTGTGAAATAAGCTACACATTCGCACACCACGAGAGTGGTGTGCGAATGTGTGATCTTGCCAGGATATATGGCAAAAACAGGTCAACTATCACTTCTATCCTGCTTAAGAAGGAAGAAATTAAGGAAGCTGATGTTGCAAAAGGTGTTACTGTGCGAGCCAAAAATAGACCACAAATAATCGAAGAGATTGAGAAGTTGTTGCTGGTGTGGATCAAGGATAAAGAGTTAGCGGGTGATAGTGTGTCGGACTCAATCATTTGTGAAAAGGCAAGGAACTTGCATGCCGATCTTGCAAAGAAAATGCCTGCAACCAGTGTTGATTGTAATGGTAGTGAATTTAAAGCCAGCAAAGGCTGGTTTGAGATATTTAAAAATCATAGTGACATACATAATGTGGTAAGGCATGGTGAGGCTGCCAGTTCAGACAAATATGCAGCTGAAAAATTCATAAACGAGTTTCAGGACTACATAAAGACTGAAAAATTGAAACCTGAACAAGTGTTCAATTGTGACGAAACAGGCATGTTTTGGAAGAAAATGCCCAACAGGACCTACAATACTCAGGAGGAAAAAGCACTGCCAGGACACAAGCCTATGAAAGACAGGCTAACTCTCATGATGTGTAGTAATGCTACTGGGGATTTTAAATTGAAGCCTTTACTAGTGTATCACTCAGAAAATCCCAGAGTGTTCAAGAGACACAATGTCGTCAAAAGTAGATTGTGTGTCTTGTGGAGATCTAGTCAGAATGCATGGGTCACAAAGCACCTTTTCAGTGACTGGATCCATGAAGTGTTTGGCCCCAGTGTGAGAAAATACCTACAGGAAAAGGGTTTGGACAAAAAGTGCCTCCTGTTACTGGACAATGCTCCTTCACATCCTCAAAACATGAAAGACCTACTGTGTGAAGACTTCAAACTTATAAAACTGAAGTTCTTGCCTCCTAACACCACTCCTCTCCTCCAGCCCATGGACCAGCAGGTCATCTGTAACTTCAAAAAACTCTACACAAAAGCAGTGTTTGAAAAGTGCTTTGAAATGACCTCGGACAGTGAATTGACCCTTAGAGAGTTCTGGAAGAATCACTTCAATATCTACAGCTGTATAGGCCTTATAGGCAAGGCTTGGGAGGGAGTGACTTCCAGGACTTTGAACTCTGCTTGGAGACCATTGTGGCCAGGTTGTGTCCAACAGAGGGATTTTGAAGGGTTTGAGGCTGACCCTGACCCTGTCGACCCTGTGCCTGTTGTGGACTCTATTGTGGAATTGGGCAAATCCCTGGGGTTGGAGGTGAGTGGCGAGGATGTGGAAGAGTTAGTGCAGGGCAACAGGGTAGAGCTAACAACTCAAGAGCTGGAAATGGAAGAGCATCAGACCAGATTTGAGGCTATTGATTCACGGGAGAAAGAGGAGGAAGATGGGCTGAAGAAGGTGCCTTCTTCAGAGATTAAGGAGATGTGTACAATGTGGAATAGATTGCAAACTTTTGTTGAAAAATACCACCCTGAACAAGCTCAAACAACCCATAACAGCAGCATGTTCAGTGACCAAACAATGTCCTTCTTCAGGAACATGTTGAAAAGGTGCCAGAAACAGAGGACTGTGGACAGTTATTTTGTTAAAGTGTCCAGTGACTCCCAAGCTGGTCCTAGTGGGATTAAAAGACAAAGAAGAGAAGTAACCCCAGATAGGGCTTTGATACCTGAAGTCCTTCTGGAGGGGGATTTCCCTTCCAAACACTAACCCCTCCCTCCCTCCTCCTCCCTCTCTTCCATATGCCATCAACAATCTTCAATAATGGTAAGTAAAAAGACTTGCATTTATTTACTAATACTTTTAGTAGTACAGCACTGTAGTATTTAATGTTTTTGTCTATGTAGAAGCTTAATTTTATTAAAATATATTATTTTTTAATATTTTTGGGTTTCTGGAACAGATTAATTGTATTTCCATTATTTCTTATGGGAAAATTTTAAATCGCCTTTCGAACATTTCACGTTAAGAACAAGCTCCTGGAACGGATTAAGTTCGAATAGCGAGGGTCCACTGTACGTAATAATTATGACCTTTGATCTGTTTATATTTAAAAGATATTCTGTACTAGCAAGGCAGTCCATGTAAAGTCTTTTCAACACTTTATTCTTAACCCTTTCAGGGTCTTAGCCGTAGTTCTACGGCTTTGAGTTGAGGGTCCAAATCGTAGTTCTACGCCATGAGCTCAGCTCACTCAGATAAGTTCTGAGCGGTAAATTTGGGCCTAGATATGAGAGAATACATTAATGTGGTAAGTGTGCACCACATAAAATAAATCCTGCAGCACACAGTGCATAATAAAAAAAAAAAACTGACCATATTTTTGGATTAAAACAGCGACTTTGTGGTGTTTTCATACGTTTTTTTACGGGTGTATTCGCAGTTTCTTGGTCTCATTTGATAGAAAGGAAGATATGTTACAGAAATAGAGATGATTTTAATTGGTTTTAGTACTGAAAATAGCTTGAAACTGAGCTCAAAGTAGTGTAAATGTTCAATTTTTGCTGATGTTCAAGAGTAAACAAATGACGTCACGCACCCAATACACTTCAGCTGGTTGGTCTAATGTGCATTCACGAATGCACTGATATTATTTATGCAATTACGTATTACAATATTGCATAACAGTAAATCTTCTATTTTTTGGTGTGAATAAAAAATCAAAATATAATTCATTTGTGAAACCTGGAAACAACTAATAAACAGAGGAAATGTTATTTTAATGCCAGGAATGCCTTCATTGTTTATTCTAGACCCTATTTTGATATTGGAATACATTATTTTGAATTTTGTGTGAAATTGGCCAAATTACCAATTTCCAATCACTTTATTGGGTAGTTGAAATAGTTGATTGGGCAATTTCTTGTGCTCAATTGATAAAATAGAAGTAATACTAGCGAAATAGGTAAGAATTTGGTCGACTTAAATAAGGTAATTGGCCTAAAATGGGAGTCAAAGTGGGCAAAATCGCCGATGTGTAAATATTGCTGACGCAGCAAAATTTGCGAGCGTAATTTTGTCAATTTTCCATCAAATTTCTTACTTTTTGTTTAATTACCCCCAGAAAAAGATTATCTACCATTTCCTAAGAAAAAATAACCAGAATTTTTTTTAAATTCTTGGACTCTGTGGACAAGTTTCAGATCGGGGGTCTGGACCCTGAAAGGGTTAATACTTCAGACTGATTCAGTTATCTTCATTAAAGTGGGATTTCATCAGTTTATGGGAAGACTGAAAAAGATGAAGATACAGAAAGTTAGTTTCAGTATGAATATAATGGAACAACATGAATAATTAATTTTCTATGGGAGTTTGAGGAAGACTGGAAAAACAAGAATAGAGTTGTATGAGATACTAATGTTTGGTATAGCATAGTCTTGGCTTAGTTAGGTTACGGAGATGAGATGCTTCTTAACAATAGCTCTAAATTGATTAGCAGACAGGGGACTTTTTGACGATTCACACAATGAATTCTAGATCTTTAGGCCTTTTTTATTCACATTGAGTCTTCAAATACAGTGGACCCCCGAGTTTCGTAAAAACTTCACTCCTGAAGTCTGCTCAAGCGCCATTACTGAACGAATTTACTCCCTTAAGGAAAAATGTCACGTAGGTTAGTCTATTTCAGACCCCCAAAAATACACTTCCACAAGCACTTACAATATTATACTTACATAATTGTATGATTTCCAGGGGTTCACGAAACTCGGGGGTCCACTGTACAGTGAACCCCCGGTTTTCGTAATTTATTCGTTCCAGAATGCTGTTCAAGTGCCATTACCAAACGAATTTATTCCCATAAGGAATAATGTAAATTATACTAGTCTTTTTAGACCCCCAAAAATACACTTACAATAGCACTTACAAAAATACACTTTCATAATTGTTCGAGTTTGGAGCATAATGAAAACCGAGGGTCCACTGTATATAAATCTACTCACTATACAAAACATTCACTCATACTACTGTGTATCCTACATTTACAAAACAATTAATTCTAATATTAACCCTTTCAGGGTTTCGGCCATACTAGTATGGCTTACGCACCAGGGTTTTCGTCGTACTAGTACGCCTAAATTCTAGAGCCCTCAAATCAAGTGGAAACAGGCTGGTAGGCCTAGATGTGAGAGAATGGGTCTGTGCGGTCAGTGTGCGCAGTATAAAAAAAATCCTGCACCACACATTGCATAATGAGGAAAAAAAACTCTTGACTGTGTTTTTGGTTTTAAACAGCGACTTTGCAGTCTATTTTCGTATAGTATTTATGCTTGTATACTCGTTTTCTTAGTCTCATTCGATAGAATGGATGATATATTACAGAAATAGAGATAATTTTGACTGGTTTCACGATGACAAGTACAGTGGTACCTCGACTTACGATATTTTTTCATTCCAGAATGCTGTTCAAGTGCCATTACCAAACGAATTTATCTCCTTAAGAAATGTTGTAAAATAGACTAGTCCTTTTAGACCCCCAAAATTACACTTACAAAAGCATTTAAAAAAATAAACTTACATAAAAGGGTGTGTTTGGGGACCATCGTAAGTCGAGGTACCACTGTACCTTGAAACGGAACGCAAATTAGCGAAAATGTTCGATTTTTGCTGATGTTCAAGAGTAAACAAATCATGCCATGTGTCCAATACACATCAACTGGGTAGTCTAATATTCTTGCACAAGTGCGCTGATATTATTTATACCATTTCTACAATGATGCAGTTGTATACATAACAGTAGATCTTCTATTTTTTGTGAGAATAAAAATTCAAAATGGAAAGCAAAAGTAATGTAAGAGGGGCCTGGAGACGTGACTAATGAACAGATAAAATGTTATTTTAGTGCCAGGAATGTCTGTCTTGTTTATTCTGGACCCTATTTTGGAATTAGCATCTTTTGAAATTTGTGTGAAATTGGCCAAATTGCAAATTTCTGACCACCTTATTGGGTAGTTCAAATCGGTAAATTGGCGGTTTGTTATACTCAATTGATAGAACAAATGGAATTCTAGCGAAATAGCTATAATTTTAGTGGACTGAAACATTGGAATTTGCCGAAAATAGGGTTCAAAGTGGGCGAAATTGCCGATGCGTAAATGTCATTGGTACTGCTAACTTCGTGGGAGTATAATTCCGTTAGTTTTCCATCAAATTTCATAATTTTGGTGGCGTTATGATCAGAAAAAGATTCTCTTATCATTTCATAAGAAAAAAATAATTTTGTTTATTTTTTTTTTCCGAAAAATTTACGACCCTGAGAACGAGTTTTGGATAGGGCCTTGGGACCCCCAAAGGGTTAATCCTGATATGTAGATCTACATTATGGATATTTGTGTCAGTAATGTAGCTCTAGATGTCTCCAGTCCTTTCTTATATAACACTTTCCCTCCATTTTGAGTCCATCGTCTCACAAAAAAATCAAAGTTTTACCTATTTCTCAGATTAATAAAATCTAACTAGGAATGATTGGTCATGGTTTATATCATCTCAGTAATTGAAGCAGAGGTGGTAAAACAAATAAAACAAACCAGTGGGGGAAGCCCTATCCTGCCTCAGGAAAATCACCATAAATCAAATATTTTTGCCACTTTGAGGCCTATTTCAAGCTACTTCTCCTCAGAAACTGACCAGAATCAACCATTAACTGATAACAAGAAACGTCCAATAAAATCATAAAAATTATTCTATGAATCACTTCAAAGTTGCTATTATTAACCTAACACAGAGCCAGAGGCTTGCATGTACCATCTTGCACTGTGTGGGGCAAGATGCATTTATACTGTGCTCACTCACTGTACACACACACTCATGTCTTGGTCCAAATTTACCACTCACAACATATTTGGGGGCACTGTCCTGCAGCGCTGTATAACCCCTGTGGTTTAGCGCTTCTATTTGATTATAATAATAATAATAATTGGGGGCACTGTGCTTAAAATATAGATCTACATGAGTGACACTATCATCAATAACATAGGTCTCCATGAGCAACACTGACATCAATGGCATAAGTAACATAGATCTCTATGAGCAACACTGGCATCAATGGCATAAGTAACATAGATCTCCATGAGCAACACTGACATCAATGGCATAAGTAACATAGGTCTCCATGAGCAACACTGACATCAATGGCATAAGTAACATAGATCTCCATGAGCAACACTAACATCAATGGCATAAGTAACATAGATCTCCATGAGCAACACTGGCATCAATGGCATAAGTAACATAGGTCTCTAAGAGCAACACTGACATCAATGGCATAAGTAACATAGGTCTCCATGAGCAACACTGACATCAATAACATAGATCTATGTGAGAGACAGTGAATGGGTTAAAATTAAGTGTAATGTACAGTGGACCCCCGGTTTTCGTAATTAATTCGTTCCAGAATGCTGTTCAAGTGCCGTTACCAAACAAATTTTTTTCCCATAAGGAATAATGTAAATTAGATTAGTCCTTTTAGATCCCCAAAAATACACTTACAAAAGCACTTACAAAAAATACACTTACATAATTGTTCGAGTTTGGAGCAGTACGAAAACCGGGGGTCCACTGTATTTATAACAATCATGGGGCTCTTACATTTCTTGTGATCCACCATTGTATGTCTTCAAACAGTTTTAAGAATAATTTTTAAACTGTTTTCAGTTTAAATGTTAATAAGAGTATTATAAGTCTACAAGTAATGCAATGTACATTGAAATTACTACAAACAACACACAATCTTTATTTCTTTCTGCAGTATACAAAATGTAGGTAAAAGGACACAGATGCTTCTAATGTGACAGTTTTATTGTGGCAACGTTTTACTCTCCATGAACTTGGTCAAGCTCCTGGAGAGCAAAACGTTGACACAATAAATTGTCACATTAGTTGCACTTGTGTCCTTTTACCTAACATATAGTCAGTAATTCTACCAACAGTATTACCTACAGATTGTAGTTTATTTATTTATTTTTTATTAACACACTGGCCGTTTCTTACCAAGGCAGGGTGGCCCGACAAAGAAAAATTCATCATCACTCACTCCATCACTGTCTTGCCAGAGGCGTGCTTACACTACGGCTACAAAACTGCAACATTAACATCCCTCCTTCAGAGTGCCGGCACTGTTCTTCCCATCTCCAGGAATCAAGTCCGGAGATGGGACTTGAATGAAATATTGTTAAACACAAAGAGAAAGCCACTAACATGCTGTGCATTTGTTCTAGAGATATTCAAGTGATTATAATGTTAAAAATACAATGTGACACAAGTCTGAAATAAATTTCTTTGGCATTACAGGTGTTCTGCTCCTGCCTTGCTGGTGTCTATAATGAAAAACTGTTGAAAGACACTGGTGCTGAGGTGCACATTATGGTGCAGAATGTCTTCATGTACGTTGACTCCATCATCTGTAATGCACTGGTTCTCCTCTGTAGAGGAGATTTATTATCTGCCTTTACAACTACATCACTAACTCAGGTTTGTTTGTATAAAGATATTACACTATAATACTAATAATAATATTTCTGTGAAGCACTTAACCCATGTGGGTAAGTCAGCACAAGGAGAGTTGGGGGGTTTTGATTCTTCATATACGATAGGGAGATTATAATATAATATAACAATACCTTGTATAGTATGGGTAATGTGTGTCAAAATACTCTGCGATACCGTACTGATCAAGGTACAGTGGAACTCCGGTTTTCGTACGGTCCGCATATCGTACAATTTGGATTTAGAACACTTTTTTGGCAAAATTTTGGTCCTGATTTCGTACCTCAATCCGGAAATCGTATGTATCAAATGCATCCGCCTGATGCCATCAGTCTGGCTCTGACACTAATTGAGTGAGCATTCATCCGAAACATTTCGCAATTTTTGTGCTTGTTTATTGATTGCGACTGCGAAATAAGCCACCATGGGCCCAAAGAAAGTTCCAAGTGCCAGCCCTATGGTAAAGAAGGTGAGAAACACAATAGAATTCAAGAAAGAGATTGTTGAAAAATATGAAAGTGGCGTACGTTTAGCCGAGCTTGCCAGGATGTATGGGAAGTCAAAATCAACAATCTGTTCCATCCTGGTAAAGAAAGTAGAAATCAAGGAAGCTAAAGTTGCGAAACGGGTAAATGTGCTAACGAAATAAAGATCACAAACAATCGAAGATGTGGAGAAGTTGTTGGTGTGGATCAGCGATAAACAGTTAGCAGGCGATTGTGTTGTGGAGTCGATCATTTGTGAAAAGGGAAGGCAGTTGCATGTGGATCTCGTAAAGAAAATGCCTGGAATGAGTGCTGCTGTTAGTGAATTCAAGGCCAGCAAAGGCTGGTTCAACAGATTCAAGAAGCATAGTGGCATACAGTGTTGTAAGGCATGGTGAGGCTGCAAGTTCAGACAAATGTGCGGCTGAAGAATTTGTTGATGAATTCAAGGAGTACGTAGAGGCTGAAGGATTCAAACCCCCAATAAGTGTTCAATTGTGACGAAACAGGCCTCTTTTGGAAGAAAATGCCAAAGAGGACCTACATCATGCAGGAGGAAAAGGCACTGCCAGGACACAAGCCTATGAAGGATAGGCTAACTCTTTTGTTCTGTGGTAACACTAGTGGGGATTTCAAAGTGAATAACAAAAAAGGCACAATACCGTGACTGGAACAGTACACAAATAACCCGCAATTGAAGAAAGGAGCTTACAACAACGTTTTGGTCCGACTTGGACCATTTATAAAATCACATAAACAGAAAGAAGGGAGAGAGGGAGGTTTAGACCACATCTGGACTAACACCATATCCCCTCTAAAATCAGGCATACTCACAGATAATACCACAGACCACTACCCTACCTTTCTCATAACCAACCTAGGTACATTACCCCAAGAGATTACTAAAGTTACTTTCAGACTACATAATGAGGCAGCTCTTAATAACTTCATAACAGCTATGTCAAACATCGACTGGCAAACCGAGTTAGACACCTATACAGATACTGACATGTATTAATAATTTTCTAAAAAAGACTCAATACCTCTATAACATGCATTGCCCTAAAAAAAACTAAACTGATCACAGCTAAGAGACTAAACAATCCCTGGCTAACACCCAGCATTCTCAAATCCATTAATATAAAACACCTATATGAAAAACAGTACAGAATGGGTCAAATAACAAGAGAACAAACAAAACGTTATTCATCAAACCTAACCAGCCTGATAAGAAGGTCAAAAAAATTGTATTATGAGAACAGATTAAATAACTTAAGAGGTGATATGAAAAAGACCTGGAAAACCCTATCTGAAATTCTAGGAACTAAAAAAGTATCCAGAAACATAACAATCAAACTGACAAACCCAGATGAACCCCTGCTCCCACGAACTGAAACAGCAAACAGACTAAATCTTTTCTTCTCAACAATAGGAAAATAGATGGCAAGCAAAATCCCAAGTTCAAACACTCCACCTAATGCTTACCTCACTGGAGGCTACCCAAATACACTATTCCCAGCTCCGACCAACCCAACAGAAGTCTCACTTGTTATTAACACATTAAAAAACAAGGCAGGAGATCTAAATAACTTACCACCTTTTATATACAAAAAAGCTTCTCAAGTACTATCACCAATTATTGCAACACTCTTTAACAAATCCATTGAATCCTCCACCTTCCCATCAATACTCAAAATAGCGAGGGTTACCCCCATACATAAAGGCGGAGATCAAGCAGACCTAAATAACTATAGGCCAATATCTAACTTACCCCTTCTCTCCAAAATCTTTGAAAAGTTAATTCATAGGCAAATCTATTCCTACCTCATCTCCCACAACATACTCAACCCCTGTCAGTTTGGTTTCAGGCCTAATAAAAACACAAATGATGCAATCATACACATGCTAAAAATAATATACACCGCTCTTGAAAATAAAGAAATCCCACTGGGAATCTTCATTGATTTACGTAAAGCTTTTGATACAGTTGACCATAGTATGTTACATCTAAAATTATCACAGTATGGTATAAGAGGGCACTCCTTCAACTACCTAAAGTCATACCTTAGTGACAGAAGCCAATATGTGTCCACAAATGGAGCTAACTCTTCCACACAAACAATTACAGTTGGTGTCCCACAGGGAAGTGTACTTGGCCCACTTCTCTTTCTCATTTACATAAACGACCTACCAAATGCATCTCAACTACTCAAACCCATACTATTTGCAGATGACACTACATACGTCTTCTCTCACCCATGCCCAGTCACTAAATCCTTAGTGACAGAAGCCAATATGTGTCCACAAATGGAGCTAACTCTTCCACACAAACAATTACAGTTGGTGTCTCACAGGGAAGTGTACTTGGCCCACTTCTCTTTCTCATTTACATAAACGACCTACCAAATGCATCTCAACTACTCAAACCCATACTATTTGCAGATGACACTACATACGTCTTCTCTCACCCATGCCCAGTCACACTAGCCAACACTGTAAATGCTGAATTACAGAAAATATCTACCTGGATGATGACTAACAAGCTTACCCTCAATGTTGACAAAACCTATTTCATTCAGTTTGGGAACAGAGCTACAAATGTTCCACTTAACATAATGATAAACGGATCACTTGTCACAAAACTCACAGAGGGAAAATTCTTAGGAATCCACCTTGACAGTGGCCTCAAATTTAAGACACATATACAACAAATTTCCAAGAAAGTCTCAAAGACCGTAGGAATACTATCCAAGATAAGGTACTATGTTCCACAACCAGCTCTCCTTTTCTTTATCACTCATTCATTTCCCCCTATCTCACCTATGGAATCTGTGCATGGGGCTCAACAACAATAAATCACCTCAAACCATTAATAACACAACAAAAGGCTGCAGTTCGAATGATAACAAATTCCCACTCTAGACAACATACTCCACCTATATTCAAAAGTCTGAACTTACTCACTATACAAGACATCTATACTTTTTACAGTGCCTATTACATACATAAAACACTAAACTCAAATATTAACCCACAACTCAAAATTCTCCTAACCAACCTTAACAGGACACATGAACATAACACAAGGCACAGATCACTATTCGATGTTCCCTGCGTCCACCTCACACTATGCAAAAACGCAATGCACATCAAACGCCCAAAAATTTGGAATTTATTACCTATGATTACCAAAGAAACCCGGTCTGTACATCAATTCAAAACTTTGCTAAAAAAAACACCTACTCGCCCAAAACTAAATACCCACTACTTTACATTACCTACAAAGTTATTAAGTAACTTTACACTGCCTCAAAATAACATTATTCACTGTGTTACTCCCCTAGCCTCAAAACCCCCTACAAAATTGCTCAAAGAAAAATAATTAATCAAACATACTGTAATCTAGTACAAAATGTTGAAACTTATACCTCATAATGTATATGCCATGTTATATCTTATAATGTATAAACCACCTAATATAAAGAAATCCATCCTCATGTACCCTTGTGCTCCTTGTAACTCATCTAATGACCATATAAACTGTTACTGCAAAACAAACAAATTATTGATTTAATTTGTTTAATCTTATTTAACCCTTAAACTGTCCACACGTAGATATACGTTCACGTGCGTACTGCTCCGAATGTAGATCTACGTTTTATTTTTCATTCCTTCAAATTTAGTGCAATAGGCCTGAGTCGCCTAGAACATGAGAGAATGGGTCTGCGCCCTCAGTGTGTGCAGTATTAAAAAAATCTGGGACCACTTAGTACCTTGTGGGAGCACTAGTTCAATTGAGTTCCAGCTAGAGCAAATAATGTGGCAAACACCATGGATTCACTGATGTCATGTCGCATTAACACTCCCCTTATAAGAGGAAAGTAAAAATAGGTTAGATAAATACATGAGTGGCTGTGGGTGGGTGTGAGTTGGACCTGACTAGCTTGTGCTACTAGGTCTGATGCTATGCTCCTTCCATCAGAGGATGTGACCTGACTAGGTGGGTCATTGGTCTAAGCTGGGGGGTGACATGGACCTGCCTTGCATGGGCCAGTAGGCCTTCTGCAGTGTTCCTTCTTTCTTATGTTCTTATGTATTCGGCAGGCTGGCTGGCTTTGGCTGTCTTTCGCTGTCTCTCTATCTGTCTATATCTCTGTCTTTATCTTTGTCTGTCTATATCTTTGTCTGTCTATGTCTTTGTCTGTCTATATATCTATCTATCTATCTATCTATCTATCTATCTATATGTCCTATATCTCTCTCTCTCTCACATGTACAAATAAGTACAGTTATTATACATAGTGTAAATTACCTAGGATAACCCAGAAATTCCAGGCAAAGTAGTATACAATGCTTGTAGATATAAGACATAAATAAGCATGACTGGCAAGTAATACGCATCGTCACTTCTGCATCGTGTATAATACCTGTTGGCTTACGAGCCACACTCTGAGACTAGCAGACGGAAAGACACACGCACACACACATAGGCACACAGACAGACAGTTAAGCAGAGTTAGACAGACATAAGCAGAGCTAGACAAACAGACAGATACAGACAGACAGACATATAGATAGACAGACAGATAGACAGACAGACAGATAGACATTATAAAAGGGAGGGTTCCCTTCAGCACTGCTGACATTTATCAGATGTCACTAGGCTTTCAAGAGTTATCTGACACTTGTCAACACACCATTCTTCAAGGAGTTTCATATACTACTCCAGGCACACAGGCAGACAGAAAGACAGATAAGCAGAGCTAGACAGACACAGACAGATAGACAGATACAAACAGATAGACAGACACAGACAGACAGATAGATAGACAGATAGATAGACAGACAGATAGATAGACAGATAGATAGACAGACAGATAGATAGATAGATAGACAGACAGATAGATAGATAGAGTGAAAAAGCAAGGGTTCCCTGCACACATTCATTCATCAATGTCACTGCCTTATCAGTAGTTATCTGGCAATTGTCATAACACCATTCTTCAAGGAGCTTCATATATACTCCAGGATGTCTAAAACATTGTTGGGACCTATAAATACTTCGTATATATTTATAGACAATAGTAAATGACCAAGGCAGGTGAAAATGTTCACCTGTTGGTGTGATTGTGACTATTTGAGTACTATTTCAGTACATAATATTAGTGTTAGAACAAAGATTGGCTATGAAATCACAAGAACTATTGTAAATTGTAATTATCAGAACATAAAAAATATATAAATTAAAATAAAAACTAGAAAAAAAAGTATATCAGCAATACTTCTGCAAGCGGCAGGATTTGATGTTGCCGTCAGGTGAGCATCCAGCATCAACTTGGCGGGCTTATATCTCGGCAAGTACTGACCCTAATTTTTTTTTTTTAGCCTATCTTGTTTATAAAAATGCCCTCTTCATTTTTAAAAATTTTTTTTTTTTTTTTTTCAAAATATTCGGAGCAGTACGCAGGTGAGCGTATATCTACGTGTGGACAGTTTAACCCTTTGACTGTTTCGGACGTATATATACGTCTTACGAGCCAATGTTTTGGGCGTATTTATACGCCTAAATTCTAGCGGCCTCGAATCAAGCAGGAGAAAGCTGGTAGGCCTACATGTGAGAGAATGGGTCTGTGTGGTCAGTGTGTGCAGTATAAAAAAAATCAGGCAGCCACTGGTGCATTGTGGGAACACCATTTCAGTAGTCCTTGTTCAGCATGCCTAGCGGTAAGAATTATTTGACTCCTTGGCGCATCTGGGACATTTCTCTTCCTCATTGATAGTTCAAACACAGATGGAAGTGTTTCTGAAGATAAATTTCATGGTTTTGATGAGTTTGTGACCGAAAGCAATGCCCAGGATACCAGAAGGAAGGAAGGAAGGAAGAAAGAAAGTAAGTAAGGAAGGAAGAGATGTGAGGAAGGAATGAAGGAAAGAAGAGATGAGAGGAAGGAAGGAAGGAAAGAAGAGATGAGAGGAAGGAAGTAAAGAAGTAAGGAAAAAGGAAAGGAAGAAGGAAGGAAGTAAGAAAGAAAGAAAGAGAGAAAGGAAGGAAGGAAAAGATGAGAGGAAGGAGGAGATGAGAGGAAGGAAGGAACAAAAGAAGTAAGAAAGGAAGGAAGAAATAAAGGAAGGAATGAAGGAAGAAAGGAAGGAAGGCAGGAAGGAAGAGATGAGAGGAAGGAAGGAAGGAAATATGTAAGAAAGGAAGGCAGAAAGAAAGGAAGGAATGAAGGAAAAAAGGAAGCTAGGAAGGTAGGTATGAAGGAAAGGAAGGAGGTTGTGGAGAAGAAGATATGGGTCCCCTTTTGTGTTGACAGGTTGACAGGCAGTGTGGGGTGGTGAGTAATGGTATAATATGTCATTTTGACAGCTTCCTTACCATGACTCAGCAAATTTAGATGTTCCCCTCCCCCACACACACACACATAGCTTGGAGCTTTGAAGTGCTAATTGCTGTTGATGGAAAGTGTCTAGTCATTATATATGTGTATATATATTATAGAACAATAGTAATAAACAATTTTTTTTATTGTTGGTTGGTGTAAACAAGTTTTGTAAACAATATAATGATACTAATGTTTGTGTGATTATTGTGTTGCATACAACGAGTGTATATATATACATTGCACCTTACTTTGGTCTCACAGGCCACATAAGTTATGTAAAAAAATAAAATAGTGAAAAAAACAAGAAACCTATGAAAGGAAATAAACCAAAGTTTACCAGGTGAGCGGCATTCGCCGCTGTTGCCATACACGGCTCATTTTTTGCCAACTTTACGCCTCTATATCTCGGTAAATACTGATCGCAAAATTTTTTTGGGGGGGATTTAAACAATCAGAAAATAATCTTAACATTTTGATAAGAATTTTTTTTTTTTTTTTTTCGAATATTTCCCGACATAGAATGACAGTTTCAGAGAGGGGCCTCCGACAGTCAAAGGTTTAAGGGTTAATAATTCTATTATATAGACATATAAAACTGTAAATGATCCAAAAGTATAAAACTATTGTTTCAAAAATCTCATGTTCAAATTATTTTCAAATTTCATAGCTTAAATACTCAACTATAGTACAGTGGTACCCCGACTTACGATGGTCCCCAAACTCACCCTTTTATGTAAGTTTATTTTTTTAAATGCTTTTGTAAGTGTAATTTTGGGGGTCTAAAAGGACTAGTCTATTTTACATCATTTCTTATTGAGATAAATTTGTTTGGTAATGGCACTTGAACAGCATTCTGGAATGAAAAAATATCGTAAGTCGGGGTACCACTGTACTTATATTGTAAACTATCTACTAAAATTCTTACCATTTAGTTTTAAGTTAATTTTAAGTCTGCCCAAAATGCCTATTAGGGGCTTTTGGCATGTACATCTCCAAACATCTCATAACCCATTGTAATTCTTTGTATCATGTCCAAATAAACTATTACTATTACTATTACTATAGGCAGCCGAGAGGGGCGGGAACAAGAGAAAGTGGTGGAGGAGTAATAGTGGTAGTAGTAGTCGGAGTGGAGTCAGTCAAATACTAAGAAAGAGAAGCACTGCAAGGGAGCTAGTGGCTCACAAAGGGTAGGGGCAAGAACACAGAGGGGAAAAAAGAAGATAATAATGAACAACATAAACAAGGCAAAAGAATGAAAACACAGAGGAGAAACAAGAAAGAGGAAGGGAGAAGGGAAAAAAGAATCAGGTTAAGTCATGGGTGTTCTGAAGTTTGGAGCATTTAACAATGTAATTGGAAAGGAAAGCATCAACAGAGACAAAGCCAGGACTCAGATTCATACAAGGAAAGTTGTGTATAAGGGAGGATTCAACAAGATGACGACTGTGAAAGTTGGACGTAGGGTAAACAGTTTTAGCTGAAGACCAATCAATAGGATGGCTGTGATCTCTGACATGACAGAAAAGAGCATTATTGGTGTCGGCAAACCTAACACTATTTTTGTGCTCCCTAAGTCTGTCAGAAAGAGATCGGCCAGTTTCACCAAAGTACTGAAGAGGACAGGAGGAACAAGAAAGAGTAGACACCAGAAGCATCTATAGAAGGAGGAGAGGTATGAACTAGATTAGTGCGAAGAGTGTTAGTCTGGCGGAAAGTAAGTTTGATGTCTAAGGAACGGAGAGAGCTGTTGAGACTAGACAGACCGGAAATGTAGGGAAGACATGGGACAGGAGAGTTCCCAGGAGTAGAGAGTTTGGGAGAGAATTAAGTCTGTTTAGCACGTGAGAAGGCAGAGTCTATGAAATGGGAAGGGTAGCCAAGATGGGAAAATGAATTATAAAGAGTGGAAATTTCTACTTCAAGAACTGAGGATCCCAAATGCAGAGAGCACGGAGAAAGAGGGAGATAAGAACACTTTTCTTGACAGAGGAAGCATGATAAGAAAAGTAGTGAATGTACATGCCACTATGCATAGGCTTGCGGTACACGGAAAAGGCAAAACCTGTAACTGAGCGGTGGACATGAACACCAAGGAAAGGAAGCAAGGAATTAGATTCCCATTCAGTTTTAAACTTACTGGGAGGGGAAAGATTATTAAGAGCATCAAGAAATGGTAGGAAGAGACTAGAGTCATGGGGCCAAAGAGCAAAGATGTCATCTACATAGCAGAGCCAGAGTGAAGGGCACACATCAATAGTAGGAAGAAGAACAGTCTCGATGTATTCCATGTAAAGATTAGCAAGAACAGGAGATAGAGGAGAGCCCATAGCGACACCGAAGGTTTGAGAATAATATTTACCTTGGAAGGAAAAGGAATTAAGAGTCCACACAAAGGCGGATAAGATCAAGAAAGACATTGGTAGGAATAGGGAGATGAAGTAACCCTTCATTGGCCTTCTCTCTGAAAAAATTAAGGACATCATCAAGAGGGACATTAGTGAAGAGGGACTCAACATCAAGACTAAGCATCTTGCAGGTCGGGAGAAGGCAAACCTGTTCAATGAAGTCTTGAGAGTGACGAAGGTGGGCAGGAGAAAAAGTACCAAGAAAGGGAGTGAGGGTTTTGGGTAGCTAAAAAGCAAGAGAATAAGAGACAGAACCTCAAGAGGATATGATGGGATGTAGAGGAATATCAGGTTTGTGAGTTTTGGGAAGGCCATAGAAATAGGGCAGAGAGGGACAGATGACACGAAAACGTTGAACAAGGTTAAAGTCAGAAGGACAGAGGTCAGAGAGAGTCCTTAGTTTCTTGTTGAAAGTTCTCTTGATGCGATCAAGAGGGTTGAAAACGAGAGGAGTGTAGGTACGTGTGGCAGAGAGCAAGACATCGAATTAGCGGAGGTAATCCTCTCGATCAAGGATAACTACCAAATTACCTTTGTCAGAAGGGAGTATGACAATGTTAGCGTTAGATTTAAGAGAAGAAAGGGCAAGTTGATAGTGGCGAGAAAGGCGATGGTTCTTAGAAAACAGACTATCAAGAACAGGAAGGAGAGCGCCACGAAAAGTTGATAAATCAGGAAGATTATTATTACGAGAGCAAGACTGGCGAAAAGAATCAAAAGAGCTAATCATGTCAATACCAGCGCAACGGGTAGGTGAAGTGGCAACAGCTCTCTCTGTTCCTTAGACATCAAACTTACTTTCCACCAGACTAACACTCTTCACACTAATCTAGTTCATACCTCTCCTCCTTCTATAGATGCTCCTGGTGTCTACTCTATTTCTTGTTCCTCCTGTTCTCTTCAGTACTTTGGTGAAACTGGCTGATCTCTTTCTGACAGACTTAGGGAGCACAAAAAATAGTGTTAGGTTTGTCGGCACCAATAATGCTCTTTTCTGTCATGTCAGAGATCACAGTCATCTTATTGATTGGTCTTCTGCTAAAACTGTTTACCCTATGTCCAACTTTCACAGTCGTCATCTTGTTGAATCCTCCCTTATACACAACTTTCCTTGTATGAATCTGAGTCCTGGCTTTGTCTCTGTTGATGCTTTCCTTTCCAATTACATTGTTAAATGCTCCAAACTTCAGAACACCCATGACTTAACCTGATTCTTTTTTCCCTTCTCCCTTCCTCTTTCTTGTTTCTCCTCTGTGTTTTCATTCTTTTGCCTTGTTTATGTTGTTCATTATTATCTTCTTTTTCCCCCTCTGTGTTCTTGCCCCTACCCTATGTGAGCCACTAGCTCCCTTGCAGTGTTCTTTCTTAGTATTTGACTGACTCCACTCCTACTACTATTACCACTATTACTCCACCACTTTCTCTTGTTCCCGCCCCTCTCGTCTGCCTATATAAACCTCCCTCTCTCTCCCTTTTTTCTGTTTGTGTGACTTTGTAAATGGTCCAAGTCGGACCGAAACGTCGTCGTAAGCTCCTTCAATTGCGAGCTATTTGTGTATTCAAAGTGAAGCCTTTACTGGTGTATCACTCTGAAAATCCCAGAGTGTTCAAGAAAAACAATGTCATCAAGAGTAAATTGTGTGTGATGTGGAAAGCTAATAATGAGGCATGGGTCACGAGGCAAATTTTCATTAATTGGGTCCATGAAGTGTTTGGCCCGAGTGTGAAAAAATACCTCCTGGAAAATAACTTGCCACTCAAGTGTCTCCTGGTACTGGACAATGCTCCGGCATATCCTCCAAACTTGGTAGACCTACTGTGTAAGGACTTTGTTTCATCACAGTGAAGTTCTTGCCTCCTAACACCACTCCTCTCCTCCAGCCCATGGACCAGTAGGCCATTTCTAACTTCAAAAAACTCTACACAAAAGCAGTGTTTGAAAAGTGCTTTGAAGTGACCTCAGACACTGAGTTGACCCTATGAGAGTTCTGGAGGAATCACTTCAGTATCTACAACTCCATAGGCCTTATAGGTAAGGCTTGAGAGGAGTTGGAGGTGAGTGGCGAGGATGTGTAAGAGTTGGTGGATGACCACAATGAAGAGCTAACCACAGAAGAGCTGGAAGAGCTTCAACTGGAACAGCATCAGACCACAGTTCAGGAACTTGCTTCACAGGAGGAGGAAGAGGGAGTGGATGAGGTGCATTCTTCAGAGATTAAGAAAATTTGTGCAATGTGGAATAAGGTGCAAGCATTTGCTGAAAAATATCACCCTGAGCAAGCTGAAACAAGCCATATCTGCAACATGTTCAGTGACAAAATAATGTCCCATTTTAGGGACATCTTAAAGAGGTGCCAGAAACAGAGGACTCTGAACAGTTATTTTAGTTATTTTGTGAGACAGGGGTCCAGTGACTCTCAAGCTGGTCCTAGTGGCATTAAAAGACCAAGAAGGGAAGTAACCCCAGAGAGGGACTTGTTACCTGAAGTCCTTATGGAGGGGGATTCTCCTTCCAAACACTAAGCCCTTCCTCACTCCTCCTCCCTATCTTCCAGATGGCATCAACAATCTTCAATAAAGGTAAGTAAAAATGTTACTTAACCCTTTGGGGGTCGACAGGCCTTCTCAGGAAAGTGTTCCTGGGGTCGAAAATTTTTTGGAAAAAAAAAAAATTAATTTTTTCTTATGAAATGATAGAGAATCTTTTTCCGATCATAACGCCACCAAAATTATGAAATTTGATCGAAAACTAACGGAATTATGCTTTCGCGAAGTTAGCGGTAGCCATGACACTTACGCATCGGCGATTTTGCCCACTTTGAGCTCTATTTTCGACAAATTCCAATGTTTCAGTCTCCTAAAATTATAGCTATTTCGCTAGAACTCCATTTCTTCTATCGATTGAGTAAAAGAAACCGCCTATTTACCAATTTCATCTACCCAAAATAGTGGTCAGAAAATGGCAATTTTCTAATTTCACACAAATTTCAAACGATGCCAATTTCAAAATAGGGTCCAGAGTAAACAAGGCAGACATTCCTGGCACTAAAATAACATGTTCTCTGTTCATTAGTCACGTCTCCAGGCCCCTGTTCCTCCATTACTTTTGCTTTTCATTTTGAATTTTTATTCTCACAAAAAATAGAAGATTTACTGTTATGTATACAACTGCATCATTGTAAAAATGGTATAAATAATATCAGAGCACTTGTACATGAATATAAGACTCGCCAGTTGATGTGTATTGGAGGCATGGTGTGATTTGTTTACTCTTGAACATCGTCAAAAATCGAACATTTTCGCTACTTTGAGCTCAATTTCAAGGTACTTGTCATTGTCATACCAATCAAAATCATCTCTATTTCTGTAATATATCTTCCATTCTATCAAATGAGACCAAGAAAACGAGAATACATCACTAAATACCATACGAAAATCGACTGCAAAGTCGCTGTTTTAAACCAAAAAAACGGTCAGAGTTTTTTTTCTCTCATTATGCAGTGTGTACTGCAGGATTTTTTTTATACTGCGCACACTGACCACACACACCCATTCTTTCATATGTATGCCTACCAGACGTTTTCTGCTTAAATTGAGGCCGCTAGAATTTGGGCGTACTAGTACGGCACCAACCCCTGCTCGTAAAACGTACTAGTACGGCACCGACCCCCAAAGGGTTAAATGTTTGTATTCATTTATTAATAACTTTACTATTTATGATTGTTGTGTGTATGTAAAACTATAATTAATCTCTATAAAATGTATTTTTTGTTAATATTTTTGGGTTTTTTCTAACAGATTAATTGTGTTTACATTATTTCTTATGGGAAATATTGCTTCGAGTTTCGAATGTTTCGAGTTTAGAACTAGCTCCTGGAACGGATTAAGTTTGAAACTCAGGGTTCCACTGTATTTTGAACTTTGCATGAAATTTGCCAAATTACCAATTTCCGATCACTTTATTGGGTACTAGTTGAAATAGTGTATTTGGCAATTTCTTGTGCTCAGTTGATAAAATAGAAGTAATACAGTGGACCCCCGCCTAACGAACACCCCGGAAATAGTGCAATTATGTAAGTATAATATTGTAAGTGCTTGTGTCAGTGTATTTTTGGGGGTCTGAAATGGACTAACATACTTGACATTATTTCTTAAGGGAGTAAATTCGTTCGGTAATGACACTTGAGCAGGCTTCTGGAAAGAATTTTGTTCGTTAGGCGGGGGTCCACTGTACTAGCAAAATAGCTAAGAATTTGGACAACTGGAATAATGTAATTGGCCTAAAATGGGAGTCAAAGTGGGCAAAATCACCTATGCACAAATATCGCTGATGCAGCAAAATTCGCGAGAGCGTAATTTCATCAGTTTTCCATCAAGTTTCATACTTTTTGTTTTATTACCTTCAGAAAAAGATTCTCTACCATTTCATAAGAAAAAATTATTTTTATTTTTTAAATTCTTGAACCCTGTGGACAGGTTTCAGATGGGGGTCTGGACCCTGAAAGGGTTAAATGTAACAATGACATCCTGATCCATTGGCTGCAATAATGATGTCATGTTCAGTGGAAGGACAATTGCATTCACATTTTCATTCAAGTCAGAAAGAAAAGTAGGATGACCTGGTGCATTGTTGAATAACAACAAAATTTTAAAATGAATGTCATTATCTTTTCAATAACATTGAACTGTAGGGGCAAAATTATTTGCAAGCCAATCTTCAAACAGTTGTCTCATTACCTAGGGTTTCTTATTTGACAGCCATATAACAGAAAGAAGTAGTAGGTTGGTAGACAGAAACCGCCCAGGGAGATACTACCGTCCTGCCAAGTGAGTGTGAAACGGAAGCCTGTAATTGTTTTACATGCAAGATTTCAGGTATGTCTTGCTACTTCTACTTACACTTAGGTCACACAACACATGCATGT
The DNA here is from genome assembly GCA_009830355.1 of Cherax destructor. Lineage (NCBI taxonomy): Eukaryota > Metazoa > Arthropoda > Malacostraca > Decapoda > Parastacidae > Cherax > Cherax destructor. The sequence continues at coordinate 8,247 of WNWK01020017.1, read as the reverse complement.
ACAGTGGTCCCTTGGTTTTCGCCGAAAATTCGTTCCAGAATGCTGCTCAAGTGCCATTACCGAACAAATTTACTTCCTTAAGAAATAATGTCACATAGGTTAGTCAATTTCAGACCCCCAAAAATACACTTGCAACAGCACTTACGAAAATACACTTACATAAATGTTAGAGTTTGGAGATGCACGAAAACCGAGGGACCACTGTACATGCATATATGTACATACTCCTCTGGGTTGTCTTCTGTCTTCTTACTAGTTCTTGTTTTTGTTTATTTCCACTTACGTATCTCCAAGGGGAAGTGGAATAGAATTCTTCCTCTGTAAGCAATGTGTGTCATAAGAGGCGACTAAAATGCCAGGAGCAAGGGACTAGTAACCCCTTCTCCTGTATATACAGTGGTCCCTCGGTTTTCGTGCATCTCCAAACTCGAACATTTATGTAAGTGTATTTTCGTAAGTGCTGTTGCAAGTGTATTTTTGGGGGTCTGAAATAGACTAACCTACGTGACATTATTTCTTAAGGAAGTAAATTCGTTCGGTAATGGCACTTGAGCAGCATTCTGGAACAAATTTTCGGCGAAAACCGAGGGACCACTGTATTACTAAATTTAAAAGGAGAAACTTTCATTTTTCATTTTGGGCCACCCTGCCTCGGTGGGATACAGCTGGTTTGTTGAAAGAAGAAGAAGAAATAAGAATAACAGGAAAAGCTTTTTTTTGAATAGGATTTAAGAGCCCTTTGATTTTCCACTCTGTACACCAGCATAGGCTTTAACCACTTCACCATCTGTGCTGTAATATTACGGGTTTGAGGTCTTTGTCCGTAAATTTGTGCCTAGATATGAGGGAAGGGGTTGATACAGTGTATACCATATAAAAAACTCCTGCCCCACACAGTGCATAGTGGTAAAAAAAACTGCAACTGTGTTTTGGTTTAAAATAGTGACTGCATTGCATTTTTGGATGGTTTTATGGTTGTTTCTTGGTTCATTGATACCATTTAATAGAATTGAAGATATATTACAGAAATAGACATGATTTTGATTGATTTCAGGACTGGAAGTAGCTTGAAATTGACCTCAAGTAGCGAAAATATTTGATTTTTGCCGATACTCGTCCAACTGGTCTAATATGTCTTCATGAATGCGCTGACATTTATTATACAATTTTTACAATAATGCATAAGAGTAAATCTTCTACAGTGGAACCTTGGTTTTCGTGATTAATTCATTTCAGAAAGTCTGACGAAAATCGAATTGTACAAAAACTGAAGCAGTACAGTGGTACCTCGACTTACGATATTAATCCGTCAGAGAGGGCATATCTTAAGGCGAAACAATTGTTACTCGAATCAGTTTTCCCCATAATAAATAATGGAAATAAATTTAATCCGTCCAAGACTTCCAAAAGTAGTTAAATAAAATATTTTTTAGAACTTTTTGACATTAAATAATACACAATTTAATGAAGAATACCTAAATAAACATGTAAATATTGTACAATAACATGTCACTTACATTTATTGAAGAGTTGTTGATGTGTGGAGGATGGGAGGAGGGGAGAAGGTGGAGTAGTATTCTAGTGTTTGGAAGGGGAATCCCCTTCCATTAACACTGCAGGTACCAAGTTCTTTTCTGGGGTTACTTCCCTTTTTCTTTTAATGCCACTAGGACCAGCTTGAGAGTCACTGGACCTCTTTCTAACAATAAATTTGTCCAGGGAGCTCTGTGTCTGGCGATTCTTTAACCCTTTGACTGTTTCGGACGTATATATACGTCTTACGAGCCAATGTTTCGGACGTATTTATACGCCTAAATTCTAGCGGCCTCAAATCAAGCAGGAGAAAGCTGGTAGGCCCACATGTGAGAGAATGGGTCTGTGTGGTCAGTGTGTGCAGTATAAAAAAAATCCTGCAGCAAGCAGTACATAATGAGAAAAAAAAAACTCTGATCGTTTTTTTTAATTAAAACGCCATCTTTGAGGTGTATTTTCATATAGTATTTATGGTTGTATTCTCTTTTTCATGGTCTCATTTGATAGAATGGGAAACATATTACAGGAATAGAGATGACTTTGATTAGTTTCATGATGTAAACGATCTTGAAATTGAGCTCAAAGTAGCGGAAATGTTCGATTTTTGCCAATGTTCAAAAGTAAACAAATCACACCATGCGTCCAATACACATCAATTGGTGAGTCTAATATTCTTTCACAAGTGCACAGATATTGTTTATACAGTTTTTACAATAATGCAATAGTCTGCATAACAATAAATCTTCTATTTTTTGTATGAATAAAAAATCAAAATAGAAAGCAAGAGTAATGTAAGAGGGGCCTAAAGACATGACTAATGAACAGATAACATCTGATTTTAGTGCTAGGGATGTCTGCATTGTTTATTCTGGACCCTATTTTGAAATTGACATCTTTTTTATTTTGCATGAAATTGGCGAAATTGCCATTTTCTGACCACTTTATTGGGTAGTTGAAATCGGTAAATTGGTGATTTCTTGTACTCAATCGATAGAATAAATGGTGTTCTAAAGAAATAGGTATGAGTTTGGTCGACTGTCCCAATGGAATTGGCCTAAAATAGGGCTCAAAGTCGGCGAAATCGCCGATGCGTATATATCACTGACATCACTAACTTTGCGAGAGCGTAATTCCGTAAGTTTTCAATCAAATTTCATAATTTTGGTGTCATTACAATCGGGAAAAGATTCTCTATCATTTCATAAGAAAAAATAATTTAATTTTTTTTTCCAAAATTTTCCGACATAGAATGACAGTTTCAGAATGGGGCCTCCGACAGTCAAAGGGTTAAAACATCCCTGAAGTGGGACACCACAGTGTCATTGTACAGGTTGCCAGCACGGCCTGCAACAGCATGGTTAGGGTGATATTCATCCATAAATGCTTGCACCTTGCTCCACATTCCACAAATCTCTTTAATCACTGAAGAAGGCAATTTCTTCCATCTCTGTTCCACCTCCTCCTCCTCCTCTGAACCATTGTCCTGACCACTGATCTCTTGTTCCAGTTGCTGTTGAAGCTCTTGCAGATCTTCAGTGGTTAGCTCTTCCTTGTGCTCCTCCACCAACTGTTCCACATCCTCACCACTCACCTCTAACCCCATAGACTTGCCCAATTAAACAATTTCTTCCACAACAGGCTCAGGCTCAGGGTTCTGAGGCTCAGCCCCAAAACCTTCAAAATCCCTCTCTAGGACACAGTCTGGCCACAATTTTCTCCAGGCAGAGTTCAAAGTCCTGGTAGTCACTCCCTCCCAAGCCTTACCTATAAGGTTTACACAATGCAGCATATGGAAATGTTTTTCCAAAATTCTCTTAGGGTTATATTCATGTCTGTGGTCACATCAAAGCACTTTTGAAACATTGCTTTGGTGTAGAGTTTTAAAGTTGGAAATGACCTGCTGGTCCATGGGCTGGAGGAGAGGAGTGGTATTAGGGGGCAAGAACTTCACTTTGATGAATTTAAACTCCTCCACAATTTTCTCTACCAAGTTTGGAGGATGACAAGGAGCATTGTCCATTATCAGGAGGCACTTAAGTGGCAAATTATTGTCCAATAGATATTTCTTCACACTGGGCTAAACACGCCATTGAACCAATCTAAGAAAATGTCTTTGTGACCCATGCCTTTTGTTAGACTTCCACATCACACACAAGTTAGACTTGCTGACACCGCATCTGCCAAACACTCGGGATTTTCAAAAGATACACCAGTAAAGGCTTCACTTTGCAATCACCACTGGCATTAGCACAAAGCATCAAAGTTAGCTTGTCTTTCATAGGCTTATGTCCTGGCTGTGCCTTTTCCTCCTGAGTAATGTAGGTCCTGTTGGGCATTTTCTTCCAAAACAGGCCTGTTTCATCACAATTAAACACTTGTTGGGGAGGAATTGTTCAGCCTCTATGTACTCCTGGAATTCAGGCACATATTTTTCAGCCGCAATTTTGTCAGAACTGGCTGCCTCACCATGCCTCACAACACTATGTATGCCACTTCGATTCTTAAATTTGTGAAACCAGCCTCTGCTGGCTTTAAATTCGCTCACTTCAGCACTCGTTGCAGGCATTTTCTTAACGAGATCATCATACAACTGCCTTGCTTTTCACATATTATTGCCTCGAAACAGTATCTCCTGCTAACTGTTTCTCGTTGATCCACACCAACAACAACCTTTCCACATATTCCAGCACTTGTGGTCTGTGTTTTGTGATCACAGATGAACCTTTTGCAACAACAGCTTCCTTGATTTTACGTGAATTTTTCTTGGCCACAATGGTAGCGATGGTAGAAAAGGGTTTACCATACAGCCTGGCCAGCTCACTGATACGCACTCCACTTTCATATTTTTCTATTATCTCCTTCTTCATTTCTATCGTACATGTATTTCTGTTCCTCTTTGCCACAGGCTTACCACTAGGATCTTTCCTTGGACCCATAGTAGCTTATTTAGCAGTTGCAAGCACTAAAAACAGTGGAATAATGACAATATACTGGTATGAATGCGTGGGTGTGGGTGGGTGGTCGCTCTCGCTTGTAAACAATAGCACACTGACGCTCCCTGGAGTGCGCGCTCAGCTGGGCGCCACGCAGACACATCCAGTACGAATGTCGTTACACGAAGCAAACATCGTTACTCGCAATCAATTTTTTTACGTTATAAATATCGTTACTCGAAAATAACGTAAGATGACAGCATCGTAACACGAGCTATGACTGTATTTCTATAAGAAATAATATAAATCAAATTACAGTGGACCCTTGCCTAACGAACACCCAAGAAATCGTACAATTATGTAAGTATAATATTGTAAGTGCTTGTGGAAGTGTATTTTTGGGGGTCTGAAATAGACTAACCTACGTGACATTATTTCTAACCCTTTCGGGTTATGGTCGTACAAGCACGTTTACGCACTGTGGTTATTGACGTACTAGTACACCTAAATTTAGCGCCTCAAATCAAGCAGAAACAGGCTGTTAGGCCTAGATGTGATAGAATGGGTCTGTCGGTCAGTGTGCGCAGTATAAAAAATTCCTGCCCCACACAGTGCATAATGAGGAAAAAAACTCTGACCGTGTTTTGGTTTAAAACAGCGACTTTGCAGTCTATTTTTGTATGGTATTTATGCTTGTATTCTGTTTTCTTAGTCTCATTTTATAGAATAGATGATATCTTACAGAAATGGAGAAAACTTTTGACTGGTTTACGATGACAAGTACCTTGAAACTGAGCGCAAAGTAGCAAAAATGTTTGATTTTGCCGATGTTCAAGAGAAAACAAACACATCATGCCCCAATAAATCAACTGGAGGTCTAATATTATTGCAAGTGTGCTGATATTATTTATACCATTTTACAGTGATGCAGTTGATACATAACAGTAATTCTTCTATTTTTTGTGAGAATAAAAATTCAAAATGGAAAGCAAAAGTAATGTAAGAGGGCCTGGAGACGTGACTAATGAACAGAGAAGATGTTATTTTAGTGTCAGAATGCTGCCTTGTTTATTCTGGACCCTATTTGAAATTGGCATTGTTTGAAATTTGGGGAAATTAGCCAAATTGCCATTTTCTGACCACTATTTTGGGTAGTTGAAATTGGTAAATCGGCGGTTTCTTGTACTCAATCGATAGAAGAAATGATGTTCTAGTGAAATAGCTATAATTTTAGTAGACTGAAACATTAGAATGTGCCGAAAATAGGGCTCGAAGTGGGCGAAATCGCCGATTCGTAAGTTTCATGGCTACTGCTAACTTCGCGAAAGCATAATTCCGTTAGTTTTCGATCAAATTTCATAATTTTGGTTCGTTATGATCGGAAAAGATTCTCTATCATTCCATAAGAAAAAAATCATTTTTTTTTTAATTCGTGGACCCTGAGAACGAGTTTCAGAGAGACCCCTTGGACCCCCAAAGGATTAGCCCTTTGGAGGTCGACAGGCCTTCTTGGAAACATGTTCTCAGGGTCGAAAATTTTTTGGAAAAAAAAAATCTTATGAAATGATAGAGAACCGTTTTCCGATCATAACGACACCAAAATTATGAAATTTGATCGAAAACTAATAGAATTATGCTTTCGCAAAGTTAGCGGTATCAATGACATTTACGCATCGGCGATTTCGCCCACTTTGAGCCCTATTTTCGGCACATTCCAATCTACTAAAATTATAGCTATTTCGCTAGAACTCCATTTCTTCTATCGATTGAGTACAAGAAACCGCCTATTTACTAATTTCAACTACCCAAAATAGTGGTCAGAAAATGGCAATTTGGCTAATTTCACACAAATTTCAAACAATGCCAGTTTCAAAATAGGGTCCAGAATAAACAAGGCAGACATTCCTGGCACTAAAATAACATCTTCTCTGTTCATTAGTCATGTCTCCAGGCCCCTCTTACATTACTTTTGCTTGTCATTTTGAATTTTTATTCTCAAAAAATAGAAGATTTACTGTTATGTATACAACTGCATCATTGTAAAATTAGTATAAATAATATCAGCGCACTTGTGCATGAATATCAGACTCACCAGTTGATGTGTATTGGACGCATGGTGTGATTTGTTTACTCTTGAACATTGTCAAAAATCGAACATTTTCGCTACTTTGAGCTCAATTTCAAGGTACTTGTCATTGTCAAACCAATCAAAATCATCTCTATTTCTGTAACATATCTTCCATTCTATCAAATGAGACTAAGAAAACGAGAATACATCAATAAATACCATATGAAAATAGACTGCAAAGTCGCTGTTTTAAACAAAAAAAACGGTCGGAGTTTTTTTTTCTCATTATGCAGTGTGTGCTGCAGGGTTTTTTTTATACTTGGCACACTGACCACACAGACCCATTCTTTCATATGTAGGCCTACCAGCCGTTTTCCGCTTAATTTGAGGCCGCTAGAATTTACGCGTACTAGTACGGCACCAACCCCTGCTCGTAAAACGTACTAGTACGGCACTGACCCCGAAAGGGTTAAGGAAGTAAATTCGTTTGGTAATGGCACTTGAGCAGGCTTCTGGAATGAATTTTGTTCGTTAGGCGGGGGTCCACTGTAATCTGTTCCAGATTAATATTTTATAAAGAATAACTATAGTTTTACATATAGAAACAATGAGAAATAAATATAAATGACTAATGAACTGGATAAATGAACATTTAACATCACTTTTACCTTTATTGAAGACTCTTGTTGGCGTATGGAAGACAGCGAGGAGGGAAGAGGGAGGAGGGGAGGTTATTGTTTGGAAGGGGAATCCCCCTCCATAAGGACTTCAGGTAACAAGGCCCTATCTGGGGTTACTTCCCTTCTTTGTCTTTTACTTGCACTAGGACAAGCTTGAGAGTCACTGGACCCCTGTCTCCTTAAGATTTGCCTAAAATGGGACAAGGCATTCATTGTCATTGAACATGTTACAGACACGGCTTGCAGCAGCTTTTTTAGGGTGATATTTCTCCACAAAACAAGTTTTCTTGAATTCTATCGTGTTTATTGCCTTCTTTTTCAAAGGGCTGGCTCTCGGATCTTTCTTTGGCCCCATGGTGGCTTATTTAGCAGTTGCACTCAATAAACAAGCACAGAAAACAATTAATTATTACGAAATGTTTTGGATGAATGAGGGGAGTAATGCTCACTCAACAAGAAACTGAGGCTGAGTCAGAACGTGTGGGATGCTTTGTGTGGGCTCATGCAGATGGACGCATTTGGTACGGCGGACCATTCTCAACTATGAAAACCAAGCAGATGTACGAAAACTGGGACAAAATTTCAACAAAAAAAGTCGTCAAAAAACGAATCCTAAAAAAAACAGGGCATACAAAAATTGAGGTTTTACTGTATTTTTTGTGTGAATAAAAATTCAAAATGTAATTCATGTGTAAAGCCCTGGAACTTAACTAATGAACAGAGGAAATGTTATTTTACGGGCCAGAAGGTTCGACCGGTTAAGTCGAGAATAGAACCTCGCCAAAAGTTTCCTTTGACAGTAGAGACCTCTCGTACCCTGGACAAGCCTAGCAATGATGTTAGGTTTGTACCACAACACAATCAGGAGACATATAGAGCCAGGAAGAACTTATTCTGCACCTATTGCCAAAAAGGAGGTCATGTGAGAAACCAATGTCATCAGCTGGAAAGGGACATTATTCGAGACCTGGACGAACTAAAAAAAAAAATTGTTTATTCTGGACCCTATTTTGAAATTGGCATGTTTCGAAAT